>PVLA01006606.1:101307-120560 GCA_004027455.1 Hydrochoerus hydrochaeris | reverse complement strand
GGTCACAGGGGATGGGGACATGGGGTGCAGAGGGGTCACTGGGGATGGGGACATGGGGTGCAGAAGGGTCACAGAGGGTGTAGAGGGTGCGGACAAAGATGTGGCAAATGGAAGAGATGTAGGGTGCGGAAGGACCCATGGAGGAGACAGCAGGGCACCAGGGAACACACAGGGCCACGGGGGATGGAAGTGACACAGGACAGAGAGGACAGGGTGACAGCTGAGGAGAGGAGAGGCTGCGGAGGTGCTGGCAGCCGTAGGGACGTGGGCAGTGGTGCGCCGGGAGGGAGGCAGCGCCCTGTCTTCCGACGGCGGAGCTGAAGCGTGTGGGCAGGGGCGCCCTCCAAGGAGAGCAACTGGGCACTGAGAAGCCAGGTGACACTGCTTGGGGACAGAGTGCAGAGTGCGGGGAAGGGGGGAGAGGGCGGGCAGGGGGCAGGATGTCTGAGAAAGTACGACCCTGCCACGCTGGCAGCCCAGTTGGTGGAGGGTAGCCTTGTCCCCGAGCTGCTGGGACCGAGGTTGGGGTCACAGTCCCAGCACCTCCCTGGCCCCCACCTACCCCCACTGACTATGGAAGTGGTGCTCAGGGCTTGGGGCACTTGGAGACCAGAATCAGCCCCTGAAGCAGGCTCCTGGGTGCTGTGGCCGCAACAGGGTGTGTAGGGGTGAGGTCAGGGGGCTGGAGACTCTCTGAGGGGCTGGAGGGACAAGCTGGCTGCCTGGGTGTGGGGAGGTCACGGGCAGGAGGTGGGCAGCATGCAGTGGGCAGCAGGAGGGCGGGCAGGAGCCGCTGCAGCGAGCCTGGCAGAGGGACAGCAGGCCGCACACCACTACTTACACGGGGCGGGCAGGGGGCCTAGGAGGCCCGGAGACAGGCAGGATGGGGGCCCCGCGGAGAGGGGGCCCTCAGCTTCTGGGGTTCCCGAGCCCCTTCTCACGGAGCTCAGGATGTCAGAGATCCTGGGGGCTGGGGTGGAACAGACAACACGTGAGCAGGAGACAAGACAGATGAGGAGGTGGAGCCAACAGGAGGGGCAGAGGGGCCCTGGTGTCCACACAGCCAAGGGGCATCTTTCAGGGCTCCAGGACAGCCCAGCAGCCCTGAGCAGAAAGGAGCACGGGGCAGTCTCCCCACTGGCTGGGTGCACACAGGCAGTACCTGGGGGCAGAGGCACCCCAGGGGAGCCCAACGTAGGCAGTGGGCGGCGGAGCTGGAGCCAGCCACCCACAATCAACTGGCCTGGCTCTTGAGTGTCCCTTCAAAGAGTTGCAAGGTCCTCCAAAGTGACCCCTGTGGCAGCAGGGCCCTGGCTACTTATGTGGGACCAACAGGGGCTAAGGGGAGCCAGAAATGGCCAGGCAGGGTCCCCTCACTCTGGGGCTCCCGAGCCCCACCTCACTGAGCTCAGGACATCAGGGGTACGGGTGGCTGGGGCAGAACAGAGGCAGGTGGGTAGTAGTGGGCACTCAGGAGAGATGGTGGTAGGCAGGCTTAGGGGGCTAGAAGGGGCAAGAGGGGGGTCACAGCTGTAGAACTCAGGGGGCTGGGAAACAGAAGAAAATGGTCATCCCCACCAGAGTCATTACGCCAGGCAATGAGGGCAAGTCACCATGGCCTGATGGCTGCTGGGCCCAGCCTGGGCCTGCCCAGCACTGTGGCCTGGCGGCAGCTTCTCTGGAATGAGGAGGCTGAGACCAAGGGGTGGTGGTCCTGGGCCTGCCCGACCTTGCTGCCTGCCCAGACTCTGAGCCTCATGTGCTGCTCCTGCCCTGCCTTCTCTCGTCCACCATAGGCCCAGGGCTCCCTGCCCACTGACAGCTGAGGGCAGGGCCCAGGACAGGAAGTGAACCCCAGCTCACAATTGCACTCTGTCTATGGAAGACCCAGTAGACACCTCCTTGCCTGTTGTCAGGGTTCTGTGGCGTCTACACTCTGCAGCATGGTGACACTGGCAACAGCTGGGGAGGAGGGGCAGGAGCACGGCAGTGACCCTGTCTGTCCCCTGGGGACATGCTACAGGCAGCCTAGCACCCAAGTGGGGGCCTGACATAGGCTGCAGGCGGCTATAGGCCTGAGGCTCCAACTCAGGGAAGCCAGGAAGCAGCAGCCAGGCTGGGGGAGCCCCTTGCTGGGGCTCAGTCCCTGGGGGCTTCGGGGGAAGCGAGGTCACTGCCGGCTCGGTGTGGGGAGGAACCTCCATCTTGGGGGTGCGCAGGAGCCCCTGCCGCACAGGGCCGCTGCCTGGGCAGAGGCTGCGCGGAAGCCGGTTCAGCTGCGCGACCCTCAGCCGCAAGGGGGCGGAATCACAAGCCAAAGGGGCTCGAGGAGAACGGGTGTCCAGACGTCAGACCCCCACACTCAGGCGGAGTGGAGAGCAGGTCTCACCGCACAGCAGTGGCTTCTTCCCCAGACACTGCGCAAACCCTGGGCTCTGAGCCACCACGCGCATCCCTGTGATACAAGATGCGGGACCCCTGAGGGAGGGGCCCTGCCCCGAGCAGCAGCCAGCGTGGCCCAGCAGATACCTTTGGCGTCCTCATCCTCCATGGTCGTGTTGGTGCTGTCAGAAGACTCCTGAGGAGACAGGGAGGGGGGGGTCAGGACAGAGCCTGGGGCAGCCGGGGTGTGGCCGGCCATGGGACCAGCCCGGCCGCTCCAGCAGGGCTTGGGGTGGAGCCCTGCTGCCATAGGACGCCCTGGAGGTCCTCACAGTGCAGGGACTGGAGGAGAAGGGCGCCCCACACGGCCATCCACATCCCCAAGACCCAGGGTGCTCAGTGGCCTCTCCAGCGGGAGGAACTAAGCGTCCCACGACCCTAAACACTGACTCTGGGTAACTTGGGGCAGCCAGAGCCCCGTGTCTTTGGCAGACAGGGAGAGCTGCTTTCCGATGGGGGCTCTTGGGGTCTACCTGCACCCACATCCTCTCCCCTAGAAGAGGCGAGATCCTCATGCCTGGCTTTCTCAGACAAAAAGAGCACCCACGGGCCCTGCTGTGCCCCGGAGGCCATGGGCTCCCCCAGGGGACCCAGCCCTGGTCTGTTACTCCAGCTGAACCCTGCTCCGGACCCAGGCCAGAAGCGGGGTCCTCAGGTTCAGGCTCAGCCCCGGCCTTGGTGGTTGTCCAGGACCCCCTCATGGAAGACACAATGCCATCCAGACACACAGGGCCCAAAGACGGCTGGCGCCCACACAGGAGGAAGCTGGGCTTTGGTTCCCAGCACCGAGGTCCCCACCTCGGAAAAAGTGTCTTCTGATGACAGCCAGGGTGAGGTACTGGCCCGAAGGAAGGGGTACCTGGAGGTGCGGTGGGCGCTCATCACAGGCCCCAGGCGCAAGTCTGACCTGCCCACCCTGCACGACTGTGTGCCGGAAATGCTGGCCCTGCCATTCCGCCCAGCACACCGAGAGCCAGCCCGCCCCGGCCCGGTGATGATGCCGATGTGATGGTAGCAGATGGCACAGCCAAGAGCGCAGAGGGGTCCGCGCAGCAGGAAGCGCTGGGGCCACGCAGGGGGCTGGGGAGGAGGGCAGCGAAAGTGGGGGGCACTGTCCCCGAGAAGTGGACTGGCTCCCAGCATCGGGGTGCCCTGGAGCCCAGTTGAGAGCCACCCACAATGATCAGCCGTGGGAGCTTGTTTGCTGACACACGTCCTGCTGGCACCGCACGCCTGCCCTCCACTCTGAGCACAAGGGCCTCCCCAGGCTGCCGTGCAGACCCCCGTCCTGGGCCCGGCGCCTCCTGCCCGAGGCAGGGGGAGGAGGAGGGGAGGGCGGCGCAGTACCTTAATCCCGTCCACTGGGTTATGGATAACGGTGGTTTGAGGCTCCTACAGAAGGCGGCAGACAGAGGAAGGAAAGACGGAGAGTGAGAAAGAAGGAAGCAGGGGACGGGGAGCCAGGGAGACAGAGGAGGAGTGGGCAGGAGAGTCCAGAATCCACCGGAGAGAGTGCAGAGCAGAGGGGACAGGGATGGAGTCGGCAGGCGGTCAGCAAGATGGCCCGAGAGGGATGGAGGAGCAGAGGTCAGCGATGGCCCTCGGGGTGGAGGAGCAGGTGGGGGGAACCTCAGATCGCCCCGGGCTGAGACAGTGCCCACCGGCCCGCCCACCCAGAGAACAGAATTCCGGGGCAGCAAGGAGCTGCAGCTATGGCTCAGGGAGTCCTCCCCGCTGCGCTGCCCGGGTGCCCCCATCCAAATGGGGACACAGGCCTGGAGATGTCATGGAGTGGGCGTGGCACATGGATGGGCAGAGTCCGAGGTGAGGCTGGCATGTCGGGAGGCAGGTGCCTGGCACCCTTCTGCCTCAACCTGCTGCCCCAGCAGGCTCAGCTGCCTCCTGGAAGCCAGCTGGACCCTGAGGGGACACCAAGCACACTTCCAGCAAACCATGATACTCCCAGGACAGCACAGGCACTCAGGTGACAGCAGAGACCTGGCACCATGTCCGGGGGTACTGCTCCCCTGCACACAACCCCCCCAGGGCTAGCGGCCCGGGGCTGGCTGGATACCCCTTGGGGTGCAGGAGGGGCATCACGGTGCCTCTCCCATCCCTGGCAGAGGGCCCTGAGCCCAGCAGGGTTTGCCAGCAGCTCTGATGACCCTGGCTCCCCACCTCAGCTGCTGCCTGGGGATCCAACCTGCACCACGGGGCCCCTTCCCCTGCACTCAGGGCTGCTACACCACAGCACCCCGAAGCCCAGCCCTGCCCCGGAAGGCCAAGGATGAGGCCCCTGGGGGACCAGGAGCCCCTCTTATCCCTGACTCACCCACCTCCAGGAGCCTCTTGCTGCATTCTTGCGGGGTGACCCACAAGAGGGTGAAGTGAGAGGTTAGGCCACAGAGAGGGGCTCCTCAGAGTCCTGAACCTGTCTGACCCAGGGTGACAGCAGCCTCTTCCCTCTGTGGACACAGCCACCCCCCACCCTGGGCTCCAGTGCGGTGGAGATGGGGGGACAGGTCTCTCTGACAGAGGGGTGCACTAGGGGGCTGGGGCTGGGGGCTCCGTACCAGGGCGGCAGGAGGGAGCGTCCCTTTGGGGCTGGTGATGGCCGAACTGTTTTTGGTGCTGTTTGTCTGGGGCTGTGGAGAGATGAGGCGTGGTTAGGGGAGAAGGGGCACCCACCCTCCCAGGCTGGCCGGGGTGCAGAGTGGCAGGGCCTCACCTTGACTCCGTCTGCCTTCTTGTTGAGCAAACTCTTGGCTGCTGCATGGGGAGGGAAGGAGGCACCCTGAGCCGTGGGCCTGGGCCCCCTGCAGCCCTGACCCGCCCCCCCACTTTGGTTCTTTCCCGGGGGAGCCCCAGGCCCTGAGGCACCTGTGCCTTAGCCCCAGCCTGGCCCAGAGCAACAACAGGACCTGGCCGGGGGGTGGCCCTGGCTGCCCAGGGACCCTCGCCCCAGCGCTGGTCTCTCCCACATCATCTTCCGCAGCCCCAGGCCTCCACAGAGCACCAAGGAACCATCAAGCCCAGGCTGCCGTGATCACGCAGAGAGCCCTGTCCCAGCCAGACGCCCACTGCCAACTGGGACTGTGGCCTTGGCACCAAGCAGCCTTTGCCCCACTGTCCTCCTGGACCATCTGGCGCCTGGCTGGGGGCCACTTCTCGGTGCAACACCTGGGGACGGCGCTGGCCTCTTTGTCCCCAACCCCCAGGACACTTGGCCCAGCAGGCAACCCTGGGGACCCCAACAGTCCCCTTGGAGGTCTGAGTACGCCTGGTTCTGCTCATCCATCCCCACCCAGAGCCTACACCCTTCATGGCAAAGATTAGAATTTTAATTACAGAACAAAAAGAAAAAAGAGGAAGTCAGCTTACCTTACAGAAAAGGAAAGGTTGAAGAAGGGAAAGAAAGGAAGAGAGAAAACAAAATTTGTTGGTCGAGCAGGCATTCATGCCGGGCAGCGAAGCCAGCCCGTCCTGGCCCGGCACCGCGGGCGCAGCAGGTTAGAGAGGCAGCAGGGGCGGCGCAGCGCAGGCAGCGTGGGGAAGGGGCTCCAGGAGCCAGGCGACGGCCCCTGCCCACCAGCTCTGCACGTGGCCGCAGGGTTCTCCTGCCTGCCGCCCCAAAACAGGCCTGTGGGGGATGTGGGGACAGATGGGCATGGTCTCAATAGGGTCTGCCCCCAAATGCAGCAGCGCCCACTTATACAGTCTCCCTGAAGCCCAAACCCTGGGGGACTCCGCACCCACACACAACCCCAGGGTAGCCCTGATGCTCCCTTGCAGGTGAGGTGGGCAGGAGCCCATGGAGGCTGGGCAAACAGGTGGCCCTATTCCTCTCAGAAGCCAGGCCTGGGCCCTGCCACTGCCTGCCGACCACCTCCCTCCCTGCTGCGCCACCGTAGCTGGCCCCATCTGCATGTGGGGCTAGGGGACCCCAAAGGCCGGCCCAGCGCCGGGCGCAGGCACACCACCTCTGTTCACCGCCTCCGCCTTGCTGATCTGTGAACTACCAAACCCAGGGCTGGCTCCAGAGCCCATCAATTTAACCCCAAACCTGACTCCCGGGGTCTCCTCTGCATTTCAACCTCTGAGGTCACAGCAGGGTCCAGGCCTCCGTGCAGCCAGAGTGTCCAACTCCCCCTCTCTGCTAGACTCTCTCTGTGCCCCATCTCAGGGGAGGGCCAGTCCCAGCCAGACGCAGCCTCTTTGTCTGTGGACCTCAGGCTGCCCGCTGTCCCCCATTCTAACGCAGGGCTGTCCCCAGGCCTGGAGACCCGTCTCCCTGCTGGTGGCCTGCTGCAGGCCGCAGTGGGGTGGGGGTGGGTGTGGGTGTGGGGGTGGGGGTGGGGGTGGGCCCTCCCTGGGCCTGAGGAGAAAGACACACACCCCCTGTCACCAGCAGCTGAGCGTCAGGGAGGAACTCTGTCCTCTTTAGGGACACAGACTTCAAAGATACGGCGATTGCCATGGGAAGCTTACACGAGGGGCCTCTCGCCTCCGCCCTGGCCCCGCAGCCCAGCCTGTCCCACACGTGGCCAGCAGGATTTTGGGTAGGGATCGGCACAGCCAGCACTGGTTCAATACCTGCCAGGCAGCGAGGTACCTCTCACCTTCCCCTCGGCCAGGGAGACCACAGGACGGTCCCTCATCCTAAGGCATCCTGTTTAGAACCCTGACTTTGTCAAAGCCCACATTTCCAAGCCGTGTTACTGAAGGTGTTAAAACGTTTTCCACGGGAAGTAAAGACATGCTCCTCTGAGTACTGGCCCAGGCCACACTGGCCCAGGCCTGGGTAGACACCTATGTCACACAGTTCCTTCCCTGTGAACCCCTTTTTATGCAGGCACCCGTGCATGTCTCGGGCACAGTACAGTACAGCACCCAGTCCTTCAGGAGCACACAGCTCCTGTCCACGCACTACCCCAGCCCAACATCCCAGCTTCTTGCTCCAACATCCACATGTGTCCCAGACTAGCATGAGTCACCACGGCCAGGATCCTGTCCCACCGTCCACACTGGCGTCCCAGGCAGGGAGCCTCTTTCATGAAGTCTCTGGTCAACGGCATTTATTAGGTGCAGCACGCGCCAAAGGTAGACACCTGGGCTGGGACCCACCCACCCCAGCCTCAAGCCAAGCAGCTGGCCACCAGATGTGGCTCCCTCTGCACTCACACCTGCCCAACACGAGACGGAAGGCAGAGGCCACGCTGCAGCACACTGCAGCCAGGGCCTCCCTGCTGGACAAGGGGCCCCACACACAGCTGGACATTCAGCAGAGACGTGTGTCCCTAGAATAGGTGGGACCCTCGGCCTCGCCTGTGTTGGCCCCTAGCTATTCACCCTGGACAGCCATGCTGGGCTCCACCCACATGCACTGAGCCCTACAGGACGGAGTGGCCCGGGCGGAGCCACACATGCTGGCGGCCTCGTGCACCACCGCCCTGGCCGACTTGCAGGCAGCGGGAGCCCGGGCACAGCGTGGCTCAGAGGTGGCCTGCATCGTGCTACTGTCCCTGGGCAGTGGGTCCCCCGGGAGCCTCTAGCATCATCTCTTCCTCAACCCAGGTACTCCCTCCTCATGTGCTCCAGAAAGGCTGCGAACGTGGGCTTGAGACTATCTGCCGGGCCCTCCAGGGATGCCAAGCTGCCCCTCAGGAGGCCTCCTGTGGCCTGGGGGGCCAAGGGAGGGAGCTGGATGGGTCCAAGGACCTGGGACCTCTGTCCTGCCCCCAAGGGACAGTGGAGGCTCCAGCTTGGCCCTATACCTGTGCCAGCCCTCAGCTTGTGAACCAACTGTGGAGCCCAAAAGGAGGTCCCTGGGCCACCAGGGCCTTAGGGGTCAGCAGAGCTGCCTTCTCTCTCAGATTTGGGACCAGTGAGAAGGCTCTCCAGAAAGAATTAGGGAGCTCTTCACGAAGCCTCAGGGTACAGGTATCTCCCCCACCTCATCTGCTGCTGGGGGGACCCTGCCACCCAGGCCGCCAGCTCCACCTGCAGAGTGGGGACTGGCCATGGCCTCAGCTCCCCAAGCAGCACCCTAGCCTTGCTGGCTCTGCTCCAGGGTCCAGGTCCCTCGTGACAGGCTCTGCAACTCCCTGTGAATCTCGGGTCACTCTGAATGGAGGTCTCCAGACCCCCGCACCTCAGGGGCCACCTAGCCAGCCGCTCCTGCAGGTGAGGACATAGGCGGGGGGCCACCTCCCTGTCCTAGGCGGGTTCTGCCGGGCTGTGACCATGGCGGGAGCAGCGGCTCCCGGGGGCCTCTGGGGAGGCTCTGGGGGCCTGGCCAGTGGCTGCGTGCAGCGGGGGGCTGCATGCCAACAGGAAGGGCGGGCAGGAGCAGGCGGACGCTGGGCAAGACACATCTACCTTGTTCCACCAGCCCCATGGTGGTGCCGGAGGCCGCGGTGGACATTGTGGCTGGAGCGGTGGTCTGTCTGCCCACTGTTAGCGCCGGGTTAGAGACGAGGGGTCGGGGGGCAGGCACACACGGGGTAGGGGGCGAGGTGAGGAAAGAGAAGAGACAAAGGAAGCAGAAGAAGATTAGAGTTAAGGTGTAGGTGGCTCCAGAATCCCTTCTCGGGAGAGCGAAACAAGACTGGGCCTACTGACACAGACGCGCGTTCGCCTCCTTTGTCTCAGCGCCCCAGCGGGGCATCTGGTGCCCAGAGCGTGCGGCACACAGCACACAGACAGTCCCGTTAGCATTGGTGTGACCGCGCGTGCCCATTCCAGGCAGGATGGCATCACAGCAAGGAACAGGAAGGGGGCGCCAGGAGCAGACGGACAACGAGAGACGGCCACAGACGCTCGCACACGCGGTGTCGGACGACGGAGAAGCCACGGGCTCGGTGCTGGGCCGCTGGGGTCTCTGGCTGAGCCCCGAGGCTCTGTCCCCCACCGCCCGCCCCAGTGCAGCACGCAGCGCCCACCCCTCGGCAGCCTCCCGCGCACAGCACAGCGCTCAGGCCACTGGACATGGGGAGGCCACGGGCTGCCGGACAGACGCCTGGACGGACATGTGTGCAGGAAGGGTGGCAGGCGGCACAAACACGGACGTGTCGGGCGGAGGACATGGACCCAACACAGAGGAGACAGGGCGGGGGTGGCGGAGCCCAGAGGCTGCCTCCAGAGGGAGCCCAGGAGGCCAGCTGCGAGCTGACGGCGGGGGCCTGGCAGGACTTCCTGCCACAGCCTGCAGGGCCAAGTGGCACCGGTCCTCCCTGGAGAAGAGCGTCTCACCTGAGAAATTCCGCGTGGCCAGCATGGTGGTGAGGATGGCACCCTGTGAGAGACACGGATAAAGTGGGGGCCGCCCCATTAGCACCCCCTGCTGGCCGGAAGCTCAGCCCCTCTCTGTCCTCTAAGAGCCCAGCAGCTGCCCTGAGGCCATTAGCCAAAGCCTAGAACTGAAACAGGGCACTGCCCACCGCCACCACTCACAGACGTTTCAAGTGCCCCAAGCCTCAGGAGCCACTAGCCCCACGGTCAGCAGGGCAGCTCCTCCTCAGCCCCTCCTTTCCCTGACAGGTCCACAGCAGGGTTTTGGGGAGAACCAGTCAGGCCAGCACCCTGTCCCCTGGGCAGGGCTGGGCAGCACTCACCTTGAGCTTCCTCCTGGCGTTGAACTTCTTCAGGCACTCCACGGTCTCCTGCCTGTGCATCATGGAGGCCACAGTGGAGCGTTGCTGCGGGGGAGGCAGAGTCACTGGGCAGCAAGGAGCCCGGGAAGCCTCTGTTTTGTCCCCAAGTGGGGACCCCAGCGAGCCAGGGGTGGCCCAGGACTTTGGGCTTCTGGTAACCCTGCACCCCACACGAGTCTGACAGCCACCAGCTACCACCTGCTGTCCCCACCCACCTGTGACTTCGGGCCTTCTGCCTCCTGTTTGACCTGTCCCTGTCCCTTCACAGACAGGGCTGGAAATGGGAGGAGGTGGCCTTCTCTGCTCCTTATGCCCCTCCCCCCAAAGACTACCAGTGTGTCCCAGGCCAGAGGCTGCCAAGAGCACCCAGGGATCCAGGGTGCCGTCAGGTGTGAGGAACAGAACCGGGCTGCCGCCTCAGCGAGCAGCCTGCCCCGGGCGAGCGAGGCTGACTTACGCAGACCCATGGGTGCTTCAGGGCCTCGTGGGCCGTGATGCGCTTGGCGGGGTTGATTGTCAGCATCTGGTTGATGAGGTTTTTGGCTTCAGGAGTGACGGTGTCCCACTCAGGGGAGGGGAACTGGTTGGGGAAAAGTGCCCAGGCTGAGGCTGAAGCCCCTGTGCAGGGGCTCCCCCAGTATCGAAGGGTAGGACACAGGGGAGGCTGGGGGTCCCCCCATCCCACCCCACGCACTCACGTCATAGGCTCCGGCCTTGATCTGCTGGTAAAGCTTGTGTTGGTCTTCATCCCAGAAGGGCGGGTAGCCCACCAGCAGGATGTACAGGATCACCCCTGTGACAGGGATGGGCCTTGAGCATGTGGAGGTGGCCCCCAGCCAAGCGCATCCTTGTCAGGGTCTGACAGCCCTAGGCCTCCATGCCAACCCTCCAAGAAACCCCCAAGCCTAAGAGGCCCCCAGCCCCTTATGAGCCTCACCACATGCCCAGATGTCCACAGGCTTGCCGTACGCCTCCTTGCGGAGGACCTCAGGGGACAGGTAGCCTGGCGTGCCTGCGAAGCCTGCCGAAGGGGAAGGGGCTGTGAGGGCTGGGGGGCACCGCCCACACACCCTGCCCTTCCCACGGGCACTCACCAAACCATGCCTGTTGGTCCCCCTGCACCTCGATGGCCAGCCCGAAGTCCGCCAGCTTCACCGCAGCCCCTTTGCATTTGCTGGCCAGGAGCAGGTTCTCGGGCTGCAGAGAGATGGCCATGAGCCCGGTGTGAAGCCCGGAGAAGTGACAGAGGGGAGGGGAGAAAAGAGGTGACAGGTTTGCAGGAGAGGGGTGCACAGGCCTGATTCCCCTGCCCACAGTGTCCTGGCCTGAACCCCCTGTCCAGGGTGTCCTCACCCTGGGCACAGGTGAGTTCTAGGTAGGCCTGTGCCTGACAGCCCAGTTCTCCCTGGGCACAGTGAGTGGCCCCAACCTTTAGAAAGAAAGTAGCCTTCAGCCCACTCCTGGCATCTCAAATCAGAAACTGGGGGCCTCACGGGTGAAACCTCCAGCTCAGCTAACAAGCAAGCATGAGTGCCAGGGTCCCCATGGTCCAGGGCAGGTCAAGCCTCCCCTTCCAGTGTTTGGGAGGTGGGGGTCTGCTGAGCAACTGGGCAGTTCCAGCCTGGACAGTGCCCCAAAAGGGCAAGGAGGTCTGCTTGGGGGCTGCAGTCCCTGGACTGAAGGCCTGAGTCCTGGACCTTCAGTCCAGTTTCCAGGTCCCAGCTGCCAGGGGCTATGGGCCACAGGCCCCATTGGCAGCTGAGCCTCTCCCGATCCCACAGACTCAGGGCCTGTGCAGGTCACACCACCACTAACAATGAGCCACTGAAGAGACAACACACTCCTCCAGCTGCCGCCAGCTCTGGTCACCAGGGCTTTAACGCGTGACACACGGCCTTTGCAACTGATGCAATCCATGCACCAACCCCACTCGAAGAGATCTGGGCACAGCTCTGAGATCGGAGCATCCCAAGGGCTCCCTCGGTGGCCTGAGGAGTGACAGGGACAAGGCCTATCCCTGCCTGTAACTTCCCTCCTTGATGACTTGCAGTGACCCTGGGCCTGTCCGTCTTGATTCTGCCAATGTGAGGCTCGCAGGGGTCTGGCACCCCACTCTGCTCTCACACTGAGGGTCTGAACAGCAGCACGGCAGCCCCAGGTGCAGTGAGGTCCCAGGAAGCACTGAGCACAGTAGCCAGGGGCCGTGGAAGGCCATGCAGGACAGCCTGGCCCAGGGCCACACTGCCAGGCCTCCACAGTCCAGGAGGGCACTGCGGCCCTTTGCTCTTTGCCAGACCCACAAGTGGTCACTTCTGGGGCTCCCCAGGAAAGGAGGGTCATTCTGCTCCCGCAGCAAGGATTCTGTCTGTCCCCAGAGCCGGGGCCATAGAGAGGACCCACTCTGCTTCTATGTCTTGGCCCTAGAGTTAACCAGACCAACTGTGGGTCCCAGGAACAAAGTGCCCATGTTCTCAATACCCGGCTTCCACCTCTCAGGGACCCCCGCTGAGGCTGGCTCAGGTCACACAGGGAAGGGCCAAGGGGTTTGGCTGCAAAGACCAGCATCCCTCAGTCTCAACCTAAGGAAGGGTGTGTCCTGATCAGCAGGACATTCGACAAGAGACTGGTCCTGCACCCCTCAGGGTTAGGCCTGGGTCCACGGCCTCCAAGCAGCATTGGGCTGAGCAGGCCTCGGGGAGGTGGGGCTGAGGGGAGGTTGGAGGGAAGGAAGGAAGGCAGGGAGCAGTGACAGCCACCCTGTGCCCTGGGGTGACAAACCTTTGATGTAGAGCCTGGAGCCCACTGCTCGGCTCTGGGCAGCAGCGAGCAGGCTGGGAGGCAGAGGCAGGTGAGGCCGGCTCCCACCACCCCACCCTCAGCAGCACCAGCCCCATCACCCATGTTCCCCCTGCCAGGGCCTCCCCTGGGTAGCAATCAAGCCCTCTGTACACTCAGGTTAACAGGTGGGCTGTTGGTGCTGCTCCTTCCAGCCTGGGAGGCACCAGGCAGGCGTGCAGACATCCCGCAAGTCCACGTGCAACTCCACGTCTGCTCACACGCACCTGCGTGCCTGCACACACATGCACACCACCCCCCCACATATACACACGATCACATGTGCACACACCTGTGCATACACACACACATGCAGACACCTACACACACACCTGAGCACCCACAGGCATATGCCTGTGCCTACGCGTGTACATGGATGATGCACAGAACGCACACATACGTTCCCATGTGCATATCCCTCCATGTACACACATGTACATGAGACCACTTCATACACCCACACGTGCACATTCTCACATATGTGCACACAAGCCCATAGCACCTGTGTACACACAGTACACAGATGAGCTTACACAGGGTACATACACACACATGCACACACATATACTCAGTCCTCCATGCAAGCACACAGTAGATACACACACCGGCGTGCACACACCCGCAGCCCTCACTACACACCTGGCCTTTCACTCAGCATGCAGTGTGGACGGCAGACCCCGCACACGGCAGGGGCGGGACTCACCTTGAGGTCCCTGTGGACGACCCCCATTTGGTGACAGTGGAGTACAGCCTCCAGGATCTGCTGGATGCAATGACTGCAGCAAACGCAGGCAGGTTAGAGCCGTGGCCTGGGTGGGCTGTGTGGCCAGGGCACAGTCCCCAGCCTGGGGGACATGCAGAGGATGAGGGCGCTGAGGCAGGAGACGCTGCCCGGCAGGACCTCCGGGGATCCGGCCACCTGGTGCTAGCCCTGCTTCACCCTTTGGCCTCGGAGTGCTCTGGGGCAGGGCCCACAGACTTTCAGGGGACACCCATTCTTGTGTCCCCCCACCGGTCCTGGGCTACACTGACCCTAAGCTGGAGACCTACACACTGTGAGCCAGACTGACCCTAAGCCAGGCTGACCTGTACTCCATAAGCCGGGCTGCGGCAAGGGAGGGCCTGGAGGGTGGGGATCCGAGGCAGGGAAGGGCAGAGTGGGTAAGGACGAAGTGTGGATGCCACTGTGTGTGGTGAGCTCAGGCCAAAGCCCAGCACTGAGCAGCGATGACGCCTACGCATGCCCGTGACTTCACTTAAACCCACATAAACACAGAATGCCCGCCCCTCGAGGCTACCTCGAGGCCGTGTGTTGGGCAGCTGGGCTCTGCCAGCTCTGTGGTATCCAGCGCAGCTCCCAGGCACCGCTGCTCCCTCGGCGAGGGAGACCCCCTCTTCCAGGAGGAGTCCTTGGAAGGGCCTTCCCCAGCTGCCTCAGCCACCTGCCTGGCACCCACCCCTCCAGGGTCACCCAACTCTGAAGACACCGTGCCTGGAGCCAGGCCCAGGTTCAGGGTCCCACCCAGCCCCACCCAGGCACAGCCCCAACTTCGAGGTGCAGCCACACCCCTGTAAATCTAGTGCAGTGGCGGGTTGTTGAGGTCTGTGGGATTCATAGCCCCCAACACCATCAAGGCCTGGAACTACAATCCCTAGCCCATCCCACTGCCTTGGGTCCCCCCACCGGCCCTGCTGTGCTCCTGAGGCTCCAAAGGGGACATCATCGTCCTCTACTCTCCATGATGCCTTCCTCTGCCTGCTGCCAGCCCTCGCGTCATATCTGGTCTACAGCCATCTCTCACTTGAGGTGGTCTCAGCCTCCTGCGGGCCTAGGGTCACTCCGACTACCACAGGAGACTTGTGGAGGCGAGGGCCAGGGCCTGAGGCTGTGGTGCTGTCCCTCAGGTCTGCATAGTGCAGAGCGCCTCCTAGTGGCCAGCAGGCCTGCCACTCACTCCTGGTCAGGCCCTGCAGGGTCCTGTGTTGTTGCAGGCCTGGGAGCCAGCCTTCTCTCTAGCCGTCGTGTGGCCGGTCCAGCCTGTGGGGCTCCCTTCTGCCAGGCATGGCTATCAGGAGGCCCCACCTGATGCTTCTACCCCACAAGTCCACCCGGCAGTGGGAGTCAGAGCCCTGTCTGGGGAGTTTGCCTTGGCCTTGGCCCCACCTGTGGTTTGGGGCCAGGCCCTCTGCGGTCCCACTCCTGACTCCACCCCAGTGTGTGACCACCACCTTTCCTCCCTGACTGTCCTCCTGGCAGGGCAAACAGCTCCAGAGACTTCTCTGTATGTCCACAGGCAGTAGCCAGTGTCATGGGCCCTGCTCTCACCTGGCATGCTCATCACACTTGTCACACACACACACACACACACACACACACACACACACACGGACAGTCCCAGTGCCTCAAATGAACGTGCTGGCTAAGAACTTTGGGATTCCCCAGGTCACAGGTGCCGCCTGCAGCAGGGAGAGGATGGCATGCAGAACAGCCCTGGCCGCTCTGGGCAGAGCCAACCCCTCTGGAAGCTCTGCAGTTTAGAAAGTCACTTTTTGGTCAAAATCATTCCCAAGGGTTGGGGAGTAGCTCAGCAGTAGGGCTCTTGCCCAGTGTGTGCATTCAAGCCCCAGGCACTGAAGACAGACAGACAGACAGACAGACAATCCCAAGCAGCCATGTGGGCCTTAGAAGGTTTCTGGATGGGGTGGCGGCAGCCCTCTGGGTACAGTCAGCATCTCCCTAGAGCAACATCTTTCTAGAATCAGACTGCTTTGTTTTTATTTTTTTGATGTGGAGATCTCAACTATGCCACCTAGTTGGACCTTGAACCCCTAAACTCAAGTGATCTTCCTGTCTCAGCCTCCCAAGTAGGTGGGATTAAAACCATATGCTACTATGTCTGGCTTCCAAGTTTTTTAAAAAATAGGTTCTAAATATTGTGAATGTCGTTTTCTCTGTTTTGCAAAAGACTTCAACACCCTTCAAACTTTCCCACAAACTCCAAAAATCCTACTTCCTCTTTAGAAACAAGTCCAGAAAATCTGTTTCCTCTTCCTTTTGAGAACAGCCCTGTGGAAACGCATCTGAAGGGTGCACTGAGCAGGCACCTGGGGGACCCTCGTACACCCACCCAGGCCAGACCTGTGAGGGCCACTCTGTCCCAGTGCTTGGCCCTCTACCTCCCTTCCACCCTGGAGCTGCTGAGTTTCCTGCTTTCCACTCACCTACTTGAGTTTCAGGGGAGCCTCTGGGGCAGACACCCCATGTCTCCCAGCTGGACTCTCAGTACCGCCTGCAGGTTGTGTCCCCCTCATTATGGCTTGTATCTAAATGTCCCCTCAAAGCCTCATGTGGTCATAGGTGGGTAGTTTCAAATGTGGCTGGGTTAGATTGTGTGCAAGTGGATTAAGGCTGTGATACTGGTTAAGCATATAGACAACGGAAGCCCCACCCTGGCGGGAGGTGGCACCAATCCACAGACATGTAGCCTGGCTGGAATATAAAGGGAGGGAACAAAGGCAGGCTAACTGCTGCTGCCAAAGGCAGGCTAACTGCTGCTGCCACCACCGCCTTCTGCCTTCCTGCCTGCCCTGCCATGGACTCTTTCTCCTCTGCGATGCCCCTCTGCCATGCTGCCCTTCCTTGGAGCCAGATGATTATGAATTGAAACCTCTACATACTGTGAGCTGAAATACATCTTTTCTTATTTAACTTGTGAGTGTCAGATATTTTGTCCCAGTGATGAGGATGTAACTAAGACACTCCCTTCTGTGCAGGCCAAGTCATGAGGGGCTGCCCCACAGGTGGGGACAGGAGTCATGTCTGCAGACTCTCCTTGGGGCTCTGTGTACCCTCCTCTCCCTGTGCAACTTAAAACAGTTTCAGGTCCTAGCACGCTGCCCCCACGGGAGCCCAGAAGAGGAAATGAGGGGTGTGTGGCAGGACACAGCCTCATCTCTTCTGGGCCAGGTGACCCTGAGCTCTTTCCTCTGCAACTCTGCTGTTTGTCAAAGGCTCCTAGGACATGATGCCCCCTAGAAAACTCAGCCTTCACCAGGCAGCTGGGTGCCTGCAGCCGAGCAGGCTCAGAAAGGCCACCAGAGGGCGCTGTGAGCGTGCCAGAGACAGCAGGCCAGAGGCCCTCCCTGCAGGGAGCGGAGTGGCAGAGGCTTTGGAAGGGCAGTGGCACACAGGGCCCTCTCCATCCCGGGGACTGAGCCAAGCTATGAGCCCCTCCGGGTGTCCCCTCTGGCTTCCACTTGGGGGACGAATATGAAGACTTAGGGGGCAGGCAAGGACACAGGTGGCAGGGTCAGGGCAGGTACTGGCAGGTGGGTTGGGTCAATGGGTACTATGGGCGACAGAAGGTACCAGGCCTGGGCAGCTTCCATGGGCATTAGGCCCACAGACTGCCCAGAAGGGCCCCTGGGCTGATCTGGGGTGCTGGCCCCTCGCCTGGCACTTACGGGCCCCACAGAGAACTTGGCCCACCCTCCAGCCCCAACTAGACAGCGTCTGGAGGAGCCACTGGTGACCCTCGCGTCCACTCCCCAGCAGACCTCCCCAGAGCAGGGCGTGGGGGCTCTGTTCCGCTCCCTGCTTCTCGAGCAGGCAGAATGCGAAGAGAAGTCCCGCTCTTCCTCTCCAGGGGACGGGCCACTTTCGGGCTACCATGCAAGGCCCAGAGCCCTTCCTTAGGAAGAAGCGAGGGCCCTGAGCCCTGTGGGTCTAGGCCAACAGCAGGGGCCACAGCCCTGCTTGTCCTAGAGTCCCTGCCCCGGCCAGCCTGTGGCCTCTGCTACTGGGCTGTGAGGGACAGTCCTGATTGGGACCAGGACGCTCACACCTCCCACAGGGACTCAAGGTCCGTGACAAAGGGCATGGCCACTTGAAGCTACTTCACAAACTGACATTCACTTTCTTGACTACATCCAGTCAGGCACGGTGGTGCACAGCTGTAACCCCGGTCCTCAAGTTTGAGCTCAGCCTGGATAACTTAGCAACTTACTGAGATCCCGCCTCAAAATAAGAGAAAAAGGGGGTGTGGCTCAGTGCCAGGGCCCTGGGTGAAACTTCCGGTACCAAACAGACACACAGGCAGGGCCGGGCACGTAGCTCAGGGGTAAGGTGCCCATGAACTTGATCTCCAGTACTGGGGTGCAAAACACAATTTTTAAACAGACAACATACACGTTGTCAAAGCGCCCAAACTCCACTGCCTGGAGAGACCACTGCAGCTTCTCTTCTGAACTCAGGTCCAAGGTGGAGCAGCGGACACAGCTGAGCAGGGCCCAGCAGTCCCTGAGCAGTAAAGGGTCACAGCGGCTCCACCCCACCAGGTGACAGTGTGGCTCCTCTCACTATGGCCCTGGCAGCCATGCCTCAAACAGCAACCTTGGGGCCACCAACCCTCTTCACTGACCTGCTGAGGCTGCCCCAAGGAGGGGTACCAGAGAGTCACAAGGAGGCCTGGCAGGACAGAACACGTCCCCCTGTCGCACCCCAAGCAGGAAATGTGGGGGCCGGAGCCGAGCCCTGTGGATGGCGCCCTGTGCTGCGTCTCAGACCCCCCCCCCCGGCCCTCACCACCCTGGAGCGAGGTATGCAAGGCGGCGCAGGGGCTCAGAAGGGCAGCCAGCAGCGTCCTTCCTGGTCAGCTCCACGGTGACGAGCTGCATGACAGGTGGCCTGGAGAGGAAGGGGGACCCCTGGCCTGGCTTTTTGGGATAAGCATTTGGAGGGGGTGGCCAAGCAGAACTCATCGTGAGCCCCAGCTGGGACATCCCAATCAAGGGTCAGGGACACCTACGACCACTCTCCCCAAGCAACTACCCCATGAAGAGCACCCCACAACCCACATATTGCAGCAGGCAGGATCACCTCCAGGCCACACCTCTGTGCTGGTCAAAGGTCCGCGATCTGCCCCTCCCCCCACTCCTGCCTCAGAGGACTCCTGGCAGGGCTGATGGCAACTGACATTACCACTCAGCTATGCTCTGCAGGGCCAGAGGTGGGTGACAGAGGGGCAGGAGGGCAGAGGTAGGGGTAGGGGAAGGAAAGTAGAGGCAGGGAGGCAGGGACAGAGGGACGGGGGACAGGGGACAGGGGCAGGAGGCACCCACCTGGCATCGGCCTCGCTGTAGTACTCTCTCGCCACAATGTCTTCAAACAGCTCCCCTCCAGTGACCCTGCAGTGAAAGCAGAGGGGGGCATGGATTCCAGAGACCCTCGTTACCCCGTCACCACCCCCCCACCTCCGTTATCACCCACCATCATCGCTGCTACCACCACCGTCACCACCATCACCACCACCACCACCACCACCA
>PVLA01006606.1:0-101207 GCA_004027455.1 Hydrochoerus hydrochaeris | reverse complement strand
TTTCCACCTCCATCACCGCCTCCATCATTGTCACTATGGACACCCCCACCCCAGCTCCATCAGCTCCTAGGGCTGGGCTGACAGTTATCAAGTGCGCATCACTCACGCGTGACAACATTTAATATTCCAGTCTTGACAACGACCCTCTGCCCTTGGCGCTTCCCTACTCCGTTACACGCAGGGAAAGTGAGTCTGAGAGCCAAGTGATTTCCTCAGAGCGCGGCCCACAGCCGGGCCTCTCTGATGGTGCCCAGGTCCTGTTACTCTGATTTTAGCTCTAAGGAGACCTGGTTTCCCCTTCTCAAACACCTCAAGGCCAGAGCTGTGCCCTGCAGGGGAGGAGCTGGAAGACCCAGTGGCCCAGGTCTGGAGGTGCTCCAAGCCCCGTCCCTATGGGGAGAGGGAGATGCTGGTGTGTGTGCACATGCACGTGTGTCTGCCCTGTGTCCCCACCAATGAGTGGTCACCAGGATGTGGCCGGAATGGGCCTTGGGGCAGGAGCTGCTGTCTGGAGGCCCTCTGAGGATGCAGAAAGTCCCCCGGGGATCTGTGGGGGGCCTGAATCTGCAGATGCCACCGAGAGGCTCCCGCCCAGCAGAGGGGGGACTCTCCCAGGCCTCTTGCTCCAGCCCCCTATTCAGTGTTTCCTATTCATGCTCGAGGGTGGGGCGTGGGTCTTTCTCACCCTCATGCGCAGGCAGGCTGAGCCAGGGAGCTGAGCAAACCTGGGGTCGCTGAACAGCAACTCCGACACACGTGGGTGCTGTGTCCAGGCAGGAGAAAAATAAAAACGGGGCTGTGCTGTGTGTCAGCACGCCCCTGCTCCAGCAAAACTGACCCCGTACCAAAACTGACCCTTGGGTGAGGCACTTTAAGGTCTTTTGTCTTTTGTCTCTGGAAGAGCCTTGCATAGATTGGAGCAGGGTCACCTGTGGGGTGGCTGTTCTGGGGCAGCAGCCCCCGGCTCCAGGTATCCCTGCCAAGCTGTGGGACCTGTTGGAGTGCCCATCCCTAAAGCGGAAGTGGCACTGTGAGGACAAAATGTGTGTGTGTGTGCACACGTGTACGTGTGCACACGCAAAAGTGAGGAACAGGAGGGCTGGGCACTTCCCGTGCAGTGAGCATGGCTGGCTTGCACACAAGCTCGCCAGTCCAGCTCCGCAGAGCTGCAACCTGGGCAGGGGACAGTGGCAGAGGCCTGTGGCCCTGGGCCGGGTTCTGTCCCATTTGTACCCTTGGGGTGCTATGTGTGTTTAGCAGTATAATCTGTGAAGCCCCACAGCTGCCCCACTCCCTGGGCCTAGGGGGGACCTGTGGCCAATCCCAAGCTGCAGCCTCAGCCCCGTGGGTCCCTCTTCCTCTGGGTTTCAGGCTCAGGTTCCCCGCCTTGCAATGCCTCAAGCATGGGGAGCAGGGATACCTGGCAGCCTCCGAAATCTTCAGAGCTCTTGAACTGTCATGGCCTCCTGCAGGTGACAGCAACCCACCCCTGACACTGTTCCCTGCGGAGGAGGGCGTGTGGGTCTTCTGGACACCTACCCACTCCTGTCCCTACACTGCCTGCCCTCAGACCAGCACCTCCTGCACGCGTGCACACACACCAGTCTCTCTCTCCCCTTCCATCTTCTGACCCATGGAGCCAACGGGGCACCAGGGCCATCCTCAGCCCAGGGGCCTCCCTGTGCCTGAGAACAGAGGCTGCTGGAGGTTTTGGGATGTGCAGGGCGACACTGAGCCTGGCCCGACCCAGCTGTGAGGCAGATTTTCAGGGCACGGTCTCAGCAAGACAGCAGTGGCTGTACCCAGGTCTGATCACCTGGCTGGAAATTTGAGGCAGGATCTCATAGGACACACAGGGACATTGAAATGGTGGCTGAGCCCAGCAAGCGTGGCCCTGCCTCTGCTGACCAGAGGACCCCATCCAGGCAGAGGCCACTCAGGCCTGTGCTCGCACCCCTATGGCCTGGGCGCTGTCACTGGAAGGAGGACCAGCTGAGGAGGCAGCCTCAAGAGGTCACCATGGCAATGGCACCACAGCTGGGCTTCCCTGGCCATGGCTACCAGGAGGCCATGGGGCAGGCCAAGGCCCGTGGCCCCCAGCCCAGGGTCCGGCTGCAGCCCTGATTCACCAACAGCTAAGTATAGTGCTGCTTAGCGGGAGCTGTCAGGAGCGGGAGGGGGATGAGATCACTGGTTCTAAATCCGGCAGGAAGTGAGAGGCGGAATTGGCCCAGCGCCTTTTCCTCAGCTACTGCGCACGCGCACACACACACACACACACACACACGCAAAATGCGCACACAATACACACATTGTACATGTACACACATGCACATGCGTGCACACACACAGCCACACCTGAATACACACAGACACACACGTGTAGCACACATGCTTCTACCCTCACAAATCACACACACACACGTGCAAACAGAGCTACACTCACACACATTCACGCAAAGCACACACACATGCCCCAAAGGCATCCATGCGCCCACATGTGCACATGCAAACGTGCTTTACCCACTCACTCACACACCTGCTCACGCCAGCCCACAGCGCCAGGTCCTGAGAGCCAAGGTGTGGGCAGGAGGGGGAGTGGGTGCTGGCGGCCCAAGGGGAGGGGACACCCACTCGGAGTTCTGGCCCCACGGGACTCTCAGGAGAGCTGAGGGAGGCCAGGCGGCCAGGAACCCGGCCCACAACGAGTCACACCCAGGGGTGGCCGGCTATGGTGCTGGGAAGGCTGCAGGCCCCGGCCTGGCCTGGCACTGGGTGGGAGAGGGTGCAGATCCTGGGCGCTGGCACTTACAGATCGAAGACCAGGTAGTGGAAGCCCTCCTCGGAGATGCTGTCGTGCAGACGCACTGCGGGACAGAGAAGCTGTGAGCTGGCGTGGCCGGGCCACCCGCCACCTCCTCCCAGGGCTGCCCCGGGAAGGGAGGCTGACGGGGCTTGGAGCTGCTCACCCTCAGCCCTCCCAGCTGCCCTCTCCTCGGTCGCCAGGAGACGCCAGACCCGAGCCAGGGCAGGAGCTCCCATGCCATGAGATGGCGCGGGGTGCAGGGCACCCCGGGTCCCCATCCTCCTGGCAGTGCTCACAGCTGCAGAGCCCCTGCGAGGCACGCCCCGTGGTGCAGGGCCTCAGTGCTGAGCCCGGGCCTGTCGTGTGCTCCACGCCCGTTTCTGCTGCCTTCGGAGATCTGCGTGCTTCACGCTCCCCAGCCTAGACCTGCCTGGTGCAGGACAGGGGCGAGTGGGGACAGGGGCCAGCTTGTGCTGGCTGAGACATCTGCACAGATCAGGGAACGCTCTGGGGTGATGCCACCTCAGCCCTCTTCTCACACAATGGGTTCAGCTCTGTGCTGGAACCTGGTGGCTCCGAGCGCTCTGAATGTTAACTCGATTAACAGTGAGGTCGCTGGAGCACAGAGAAGTTGAGTAATCAGCCAAAGGTCACACAGCCCACAGATGGAAGAATGGGGCTGTGATCAGGTCAGTCTGGCTCCAGGGCCTGCATTGCACTGGCCCCAACCCCTCTGCTCCTTGGGACAGAGGCAGATGACCAAGGCCTTGCTGTCCTCGCACCCCAAACCCCACTCAGTGTGGAGCCTTCTTCCTGCCCCTCCAGGCCCCCAGGGCCTCGGGAACAAACAGCCCACACAGCTCCCCCTTCCTGGTGCCCTCTGGCACTGTCCTACTTTCTCACTGTCTGCCAGGGCCCTCCCTCCTGTCTCTGGTCCTCCGGGGACCAGCCTGATAGTGTCCTTGGGCAAAAAATGCCAACTTGGCCTCCAGGGTCTGGGCCCGCAGACACCTGGGATCCGGTGGCCACCGCCAAGGCCTTCCTTTCTCAGCCTCTCACCAAGGGCCCCAGACCCCCATCCCCGAGGGCAGAGCTAGACCGCAGACTGCACCTCCCCTGCCACCGTGTGACGCAAACAGCACCCCAGCCTTCTGCCTGGCTCCCCTCGTCCTCTCTGGCTGTGCTGGGACGAGCTGCACAACCCGCGGGAAGCTCCAGGCCGTGTCACTGTCACCAACACCATCCGGGTCTCAGGGCCCCGGGGACTGAGGCTCAGTAACAGGGGCCAGCACCACTTAGGGACCTGGACTGCTTTTCCAAGCTCTGGACAGAAGTCACAGTCAGAAGACAGCAGCTAACTGGGTCTGTATCCACACTGCCCACTCTGCCCAGCACTGGGAGAAGGTTCACCTGTGCCTCGCCCCTGCCTCACCCTATGCTCCTCAAAAGCTGATTTCTGTCCCCCAGGTCCCCACCTCCATCAGGACCTCTACCCCATACACGCCAGCCTGTGTCCCAATGAGATGGTGTGGGCCCCTGGTGTGACCAAAGTCCCTGGAGCTGCCTGCACTAGGGGACACACTGCTCACACCTGCAGAGCTGGGAAGCCTTGTAGGCAAGGCTGAGGTGTCCAGGACACAGCTCCTGGGGAGCCTCGGGCACAGCACCCCCTCCCGCTGCAGAATAGGATGAAGCCAGGGGCCGAGGGTGCAGGCCTGGGGGTCCCTCCTCTTTGCCAGGAAGCAGGGAGACCAGGATCCGTGTGTGAAATCATGGAGGTGCACGCTTTCTTCAGCATTTTTAACATTTTAAAAATAGGTGCTTATTTTAATGGTTTAGAAGAAAACCTAACTGGCACATGAGACCCGTGAATTCACAGACAAGGCTGAGCACAAAAGTGAACTGTCGAGAATCTATTTAAATAACAACAGTAAGCGAAGAATGCTGCATGCAGAGGTGGCTTAAATAAAGTCCCCATGGTGTTCTGAACTAGTCTGGGTGCCTTGGGCCAGGTGATGGCACAAATGTGACTCAGGCCTGAGCCACTGCCCTCACCACCCCAGGGAACAGGGCCCCTAGGAGGCGCCCGCCCACCCCTCTCTGCTGTGCTCTGGAGCTCTCCAAAGTTGGGGACCCCTCCCCTTAGGGCTACAAGGGCTGAACCCCAAGTGCTCATGGGCAGGAGTTCTTCCACCCTTGGGCCACTGAGGGTGGTCACAGCAGCCCTGAGACACAGCTGGGGTCACTGACCTCCAGGGTCCAGCTGGATCAGCTCCAGCCATGTACAGAGGGGAGCCTGGGCTCCACAGCAGGGGATTCTGGGGTGCTGAGGATGCTGCCTGCTGGCTCCACTTTCGCACCATTCCTTCAAGCCCTGCAGCAGTGGGAGGTTTGGGACCTGCTCCCTGATACCCCCTCTGCCCCACAAGAAGTGTTTTCAAAACAAAGATGGGCAGGTGCCTGTGGCGCTGGCTGGGTCTCCTCCTGGCACCTCACCCAGCACGGGGCAGGCATCCATAAACTTGCAGAATTGTGGATTCTGGAACCTTCCTTGGGGATGGTGTTGACCTGGATCACACCCAGACGGAGCACAGGCCACCTGGGCTCACTCTGCAGATGGACGGCAAGGCGGCAACCACCGCCGGACCTCACCTGGTGGGAAGCCCACCCCACCACACTTAATCCCTGGGGACTCTAAGGCTGAGATCCTGTTGCCAAACCCTCAGGGCTGTGGCCCTGACCTGGGGGCCTCGGGCTACCCAAGAGCTGCTGCTTGTCCCAGGGGATCCAAAGGCAGTCAGTCCCACACTGGGGCACACCTGCCGAGCTGGTGGACTCTTCCTCGTCTGTCCTCCCAGAGTCTCTCCCCCAGGGACTCTGCTGCTACGGAAACCTGGGCCCAGGCCTTGGAGACAAAGCTCTCCACCCCCGGCTCTGAGAGGCCCTGCCAGGCCAGGCCCCTTGTCCCACACCAGGCACCACCAAGGTCACAGCCAGTGTCCTCCTACTGGCCGGCCTCCTCCATCCCTAGGTGACACAGAACCACCCCACCTCAGTCTCCCCTGAGCCAGCAGCTACAGCAGCCAGCAGGCCCACATATGTAGCTGGGGCTAGGGCAGCTGTGAATCCACTCATGTTGGGTCCCTCAGCCTGGTGGACACCAGGCCCACAACCTCTGAGCCAGTCATGGTGGGTAGAAAACATGTCCCAAGCCCTTGGATGCATCTCCTCCGAGGGGAGCTTGACTCCCTGCTCTCCTGTGTGGGCTCCAAATGACAGCAAAAACGACAGCTCCTGGACTGGCACAGGGAGGTTACCCAGTGTCCCCCAGGACTGAGTGACCCTGCTCTTGGGTACAGACCGCCAGAACCGAGCAAGACTCGCACACCTAGGCTCATTCACGACAGCCAAAGGGCAAACGGATACACACAAGTGGCCCTTATTCAGCCTTAAAAGGGAAGAAATCCTGACGAGTATGACACAGGTTGCCCCAAGGACACCACAGGGAGGAAATATGCAGCCACAAAAAAGATAGGGCTGGGGATTTAGCTCAGCGGCATAAAAGTCTGCCTTGCAAGCATGTGGTCGTGAGTTCAATCCCCAGTGCCGACTGAAGAAAAAAAAAAAAAAAAAAGACACACATTGTATAGTTTACTCCTAGGCAGTCCCCAGAGCTGCCAGATTCACAGAGGAAGAACTGGGGGTCCTGAGGCCAGAGAGGGGCACAGGGAGGAGGGTGGGGCGGGGCGGGGCGCGGGGCACGGGGTGTGTAGTAAGAACGGACTGTTCACCGAGTCTGTTTGAAGGTTTTCTACTCCAAAGATGAAAAAGGTTTGCATATAGATGGCCAGATGGGTATACAGCATCGCGAATGTATTTAACAATTAATAGTAGGGATACTTTATTGTAATTTTTAAAAGACGTTACACTTCCTGTCTATCTCTCTTACCCTCCCAACCCAGTCTGTCTCGCTCTGTCCCTCTGTCTCTGTCGCTGTCTGCTATGTGCATGCATCAAAGGCTCTGTCCCCAGCCTGGTGTACTCTCGGGAGGATTGGGGCCTCTGGGTAGTGGGGCTGGTCACTGGGCCCAGGGCCTTGAAGGGGACACTGGGACCCACTGCTCCTGCCTGGAAGTGCTAGGAATCCTGAACGAATGCCCACACATACTGTCCCCAGCTGCCACACACTACCACGCTCCCGAATACACAGAAGCCGGGGTCTCCTGTGCCGGCCGGCACAGGAGGTTTGGGGGTCACTTTGCTGCACCCCAGATGGCCACGATACCATGAAACAAGCTAGGAAATGGAGGTTTTTGCATCTCTGTCCACAAACAAGAGTCTGCCTCAGCTTGGAGCCAGGCCACTCCAGGCACCCCGCCCCACTCCTCGCAGGCGGCCTTGGACAAGCACAGCTTTCCCCATGACTCCCCAACTCCCTGGCCTCCTGCAGGCCCCACAGGGAGCTGCCATGGACGGAGACTGCGGCTGCTCCTGCCTCAGCCTGGCCAGCGAGGCTCCTGTTCTCACGGCCTAGTGGCCTAGCGGCTGTGGGCAGCTTCCTGTCTGGAGGTGGGGCTGGCAGTCCAGAATTGAGGCTCCTGAGGGAGGGTCCTGCTGTCTCCCCTCAAGCTCTCTCTCATTTCTCAGAGAGCCCCAATCTACAGAGAAGTTTCCTTGTGAGCCTGCAGCCTGGGCAACTGCCACTGGGTTCCAGAATGTGCTGTGCAAGGACCCAGTCCCGAAGGGAATGAAACCCCTGCTGGGACCTCAAGCAGCCATGGCTCCCAGGCCCAGCCCCAGCCAGGCCCCCGCTTGGAACCGACCCAGACCCATGCTGGGCCTCCAGCCAGGCAATGAGACGTCTTGTTCCAGATCCACCCACAACCCCCTCCCCAGGAACACCCCATGCAAGGCGCACCCAAGGCTGACAGCCCTGTCTCCCTGGCACCTGGGCCAGGAGTAATGTGCCCCAGGTGTCCCTTTTAAACACAGCTTCCCAGGTGCTGTTCTGACAAAAGAAAATGAAGCCAAGGTGTCTCCCTGCTCCCCAGCATGCACACGGTCTTAGCTCCAGTCCTCCGAGGGACCAGTGTTGGGAGGGGCCAGGCAGTGGGACACAGGCACACATGGGCACACACTTAGTTGGAGCCCAGAAGGCAAGGGGTGGCAGGACCTGGGGCCTGGGAGCTCCGAGGACTCCTGGGCTGTGGAAAGCAGACTGGCAGCTGTGCCACTGGACTATGGGGTCCAAGACCTCTAGGTGGGCTGGGACCCAGTGCAACTCAAACCCATCTGACCTGGCTGAAGGCAAGGGGCTTTCGACTTGCTCACTTGCCCCCTCTTCCCAGCTGGGCCAGCCCTGAACTCCTTGGAGACCTCCCCACATCCCAGCCAGTACACAGGCCACCAGCCCCAGGTCCTGGGCTCAGGGCACCCAAGGGGCCTCCTCAGAAGTGCCCACCCACCCTCCTGGGGCTGCTCACCGATGTTGGAGTGCTTCAGCAGGCGGCAGATCCGGGCCTCTCTCTCCAGCTTCTGGTGATCTGGGGACACAGAAGGACAAGGCATGATCCCGAGTCTCAGCAGCTGGCCCATGAGCACCACATTAGGACAGGGCAGTGATGGTGCTCAGCCACTGCCAACTGAGAGAGGACAGCTGAGGCCCCAGGACCCTCCACCATCCGCTGCAGCAGGGAAAGGCAGGTGTGTGCGCTGCTAGGCCCCAGCCAGCACTGCTGGCCAGAGACAAGCAGCAGATGCCAGGCAGGGATGCCAGGGGAGGCAGTGGGTCATGAACTCTGGCTGAAAGTTCCTGCGTGACCCAAGACACAGTGCCTGTGTATGACATGCCCTGATTCCGTACTCTTTGAAGCTTTCTGCAGACAGCAAATTTGTCCTCCCAAGGCAGCAGTGGGGCTGCATAACTGTCAGCCAGGTTGGGGTGAGGGTCTGACCCCAGAGCTCAGAGCCCCCATTCTATCTCCACCCACAATGCACTAGCCTTAACCTGACTCTGAGAAGGGGAGACATGGAGACACCTGGGCACTGCCCAGCTGAGCCCCAGTTCCCAGGGGCCAGTGCCCCCCGGGTAGTCCCTCCAGGCTATCCCCTCAGAGGATGGGCCAGTTTATTAGTCAGAAGTTTTATATTCCAGACCGAGGAGCCAGGAGGATCTAAAACGCCAGCAGAATGTGTAGCCAAACCAAGATCCCGCTAGTGAGTGGAGGGGAGACTGTACTGGGGGCCCAGCCACCAAGGTGATGCTCAGAGGAAAGGTGAGCCTCCTGCCCTGAGAAGCACCCCATGTGGGCTTCCAGTATGACCAGGTGGAAACAGGTGCATCCCTGGGCCTCTGAGGAAACGCAGGCGGAGTTTCAGCACTCAGGACAGCGGCCGCCTCCTGCTGCGACGGACACCCCACCCTCGGCCCTGCCCAGAAGAGCCGGCTAGCCACGCCCACCGATCCCGGCTAGCCACGCCCACCGACCCTGCAGCGTCACTGCCTCCCCCAAAGGAGCCGCCACAGCCCCGGAGAAAGGGAAGACTCAGAAGGATGCTCAGAAGCCTTTCTGCCCAGCCTGCGGCCTCCGGCGCCCGCGGAGCACGAGGTAGACCGTTCACCCGGCCTGCCGGGTCATCTGTGCTCAGCTGCTCAAGACACGTGATGTGGTCTAGGCACACAGCGTCCCACAGTCAGGTGTGTCTGGGATGCACCCAGCTGGTGCCCCCTCCTGCCCCCAGGAGTCCTCCCGGAGCCGCGCTCCCACACCAGCTCCCACCTGCTTCCCAGGCCCATGCCTCACACTCGGCTGGAGCTGCCGGCAGGTGAGTGGAGAAGGACCCCACCCCGTGTGCTGCCGCACCCCGCTCCCCATCCACACCAAGCTCTGCCACAGTGGGGGCCGAGGCGCCCGGAGACAGCCGGTGCTCCTGGTGGCCTCGAAGCTGCAGGCACCCACACTCTCTGGCACAGAGTGTGCAGAGGGAAGAACCCAGGCACAGTGAGAACCTGAACCCCAAGGTGGCTGCTGATGGGTGTGGGCTGGGACCAAGCCCAAGGGCGACAAGCTCTCTCTCTCTCCCTCTCTCTCTCTCTCACACACACACACACACACACACACACACACACACACACTCCATACCCCACACACCTGCTCTCTCCGGGGAGAGCTGGTGCAGAGAAACTCCAGCAAAACATGCTATTCAGTCCTCCCACCAGAGACGCAGCCCACAGACAGAATACAGCATCCACTTATACCCCATCCACGCACTGATCAAAGAAAAACACCCCAAAACAAAAAAATACCCCAAACAATTTTACTCAAAGATCAGAGCCTGCAATTATCCATCCGCCTGCCTGGATTCTAATGATAGCACAGGGCCCGAGACTCCACCCTCGGGGAAAGCCAGGCCGGAAGCTTTTCTAGGTGATTCCGCCCACATCACAGAGCCCAGGATGGCAGTGCGCAGTACTGCGCTGCTGGTGGCTGTCTGCTCGGCACCCTAGGGAGCCCTGAGGTCAGTGGCATGTGTGGGGCCCATTGCTGAGGCTCTGGGCACAGAGGGATAAGGAAAGGTCAATGGCCCCAGCTGAGCCGGGCCACGCACACTGAGTGACTCATGTAGGGTTGGCTGTGGCTTCCAGGCACCAGACTCATGCAGCATGGGATGCCTCAGAGGCCAGGCCCTCTGGTCACTCGGGCTCCTTTGCAGGCTGGACGGTGGCAGTGGCCTCCCTACACATAGTAACCCCTGTCCACTCCAGTAACACTGCCATGGGGGCAGCAGGGCCAGTGTTCTGAAGGAAAGGGAGACATAGGAGGACAGGTGACAGCTTGATGACAAGGCCATCCTTCTCCCTCAATGATTCTGACTGCCCACCTGCAACAGCAGGACCAAAGCAAACTGCTTGCGGTGACACAGAGAACATTCTGAGTTACACCTGCCCGGCCGTCCCATCAACTCAGGTTCAACTCAAGCCACCTTTCAGGGACAGGGACACAGCCCTCCAACACCAGCCACTGCTGACCAATGGGCCCTGGAGGATTTGGTGGGAGGCACTCAGGACTCAGGGAGGGGAACAGTGGCACCTCTGGACTGTCACAGCACTGCCACCTTAAATGTGACAGGCAGGGCTGCCCCAAGCTGCCCAAGGCCAAGATGCAGGTGCATGGCTGTGACCACACCCTGGAGCACCTGCCACATAACGGTGCCATCTGCTCTCCACTTGTGACAGGTGACAGCCTATTTAATTCCAAGGGTGCCCTGAGAAGCCAGATGGGCTAGGCTGGGGGCCTGAGGACAATGGAGTGTGGCCTCAGGGACTCCCATGTTCTGTGTGGACAGTACCCAGAGGCCATGGCCACAGCCCCAGAGGACAAGCTGAGGGGACACTTTAGGAAATCTCTGCTGGTCACTCTCCACCATCTCCTCCTTCCTGCAGAGCCAAGAAGGCGTCTGGGTAGAACCAGGAGGCTCCCCGCCACCCAAGCCCTGAAGCCATCGAAGGCATCCTCCTGACAGGGTGACTCACAGCAGGGAGGGGGGTGGTGGCAGTGAGAAGAGCCAGCGAGCAGGGGACAGGAGGAGTGTGGGTGGCACCCAACCCTGCCAGCTGCAGGCTGTCACGGGAGGACACTGGGCGGGGCAGAGCAGGGCAGCAAGAGGAGACAGAGGCCCACACAGAGCAGGGGCCACCTGCTGCTATCCATGCCTTGGACTGTGGGGACCCAGGCCCAGGAGGAGCCCTAAACCTGCCAGCCTCAGGGCCCGGGACAAGTGACACCCCTCGGCAGGCCTCCCCAGGGTGACAGGAACAGCAATGGCATGGGACCTCGCTGAACTCAATGTGACAGTGTGTGAGGGTCTGAGCAGTGTCCAGTGCATGGCAGTCCTGTGATCTCCCAGAGGCCACAGTGTCCCCACAGCCCTGTCACCACTGGGGGTCTGCAGCTATATCCAACTCCTGCTGAGGGGCTACCCCCAGGGGCCCCGCCCCTACTCCCCCAGGGAGTTGGGTCTCTGTCCATCCAACTCTGCAGCCTGTAGTGACACCAGGCTCACTCCCTGTACCCTTGGCACGGGGCAAGACTGTCCACCCAGGTGACCGCACCATCTCACAGCAGGAGGAGCCGTTCCGCCTTCCCTTCCGCCTCAGCCACTTGCACCACCCAGTGGTTCAGAGCCTCTGATAGCTCGGGGTACCCTCCCCCCAACCACTGGGCCCCTTCTAAGCACTGTCCTGTGCTTACCTCCCGACCCCTGTTCTGCTTTCAGGACCCTGCAGGGCACCCCAGCAGACAAAGCCACTTCATGTCACCCAACCCCAGACAGGACACAGCTGCAAGGTGGCCAGGCGGAGGCAGGCTGGGCCCTGTTGGGGTTGGATGTCTGGGGGAGCCAGGGGCCACCTCCCCATGTTCCTCCCTCAGGGCTTTTCTGAGGGTGCCAGGAAGTCAGGGGACAAAGGTGGAGGTGATGAGGACGCTGGGCGGCAGGGACAGACTCCTCTCCCCATGCCAGCATGGGACCTGAGAATGTACGGTCAGCCTACGCCTCCTCCAGAGGCCCGAGCACCATGGACAGCAGAGCAGGCACAGCGAGGCCCTGGTCGTGGCTTAGGGTTAGCAGGAGCCTGTTTTGCTTAAGAAGCAAATGCAGGAACCAGCAATCAGCCTGACAACAGAAACACATGACACTCAGAGGCGGGAGGTGCTCGTGTGCCTGTCCTGCAGCTGCCCACCACCCTGATGGGACAAAGAGAGGGTGCAGGGCTCTTGAGGGGCCCCTACAAACCCCTGTGGAGCACAGCGCTCACGTGGGGGTGACCCGGCACAAGGGGTCTCAGGCACATATGGTCACACTGGGGCAACAAGTGGGGTGCCCCTCTGGCTTCTCTCCATAGGGCCACTGTCCTGGTAGTTGACACCACTGCCCAGCGCCCTCCACAGTCTCTGGACAGAGATGTGGCCCAGAGCTCCTGCAACGCTTGGCCAAAGTGTGGCGTCTGCCATGAGGCCACGGCTTTGGGCTGAAGCTGAGTCCTGCATGGAGCCTCCAGTGGCTCAGCCACATTCCCTCCCACCTAAGGGTCCCCTCCACGGATAAGACGCTCTTCTCCCCAGGAACCAGGTGCCGGAGCAGCACTGTGATTACTCAAACAGAACAAATGTGACCCCCAGCTAGTAGCTCCAGCCCATCAGAAGCAGCCCCCAGGCCCCTTGGGAGCGGTGACCGCCATGCTGCCAACACTGGCCTCAATGTTGCTTCCTCCCACCCCCTCAGTACAAGGTCATTTAGGCCTCAGTTCTGCCAATGTCAGGTGGGGACAATTGTCCTCCGTGCACGGGGTAAGGCAGGGAGCCCTGCCACAGCTCTCTCCTGTCTCCTGCCAGTCTACACTGAGGGTAGAACTGGTTTCCACTACACAGGCCCCCATGGCCACCTCTCCAGATGCCACCTCAGCTTCCTCTCAGGACAGGAGGGGACTCAGCACCCTGACCCTAGGCAGTATAGCTTGAGCACATCCTTGGGTCATGGCCCACCGGGTGCGGGATTCACAGGTCACAGCCCTAATCCTGAAGACGACCCAGATGCAAAAGGATGCAGGAGCCTCACCAGGGCCACACTCCTGCCCCTAGCTCCGTACTGTCACCACACCTAACCAACAGCCCTCCCACTCTGCCCAGAACAGGTGCCTGGATGTCACCAAGGGGCACATCTCAGCCCGAAGCCTGCCACTGCAAGCCTTTCTATCCTCGTAAAGGAATAGAGAAAAAAATGGGAGACTCTGCAGGGACAGAAGCGCCAAGTCTCCCAGTTCTTCTGTGACAAAGGAGGGGGTGTGGTTGGTTGACAGCATCAGCCCTTCCCTTCAGTCCCCTGCGGAGGGACTGGGACAGCCTGCCTCATGTCCTGTCACCAAGGCTGCTTCCTGGATGCTTGCTGGGCCACCCTGAAGGGAGGTCTCCTGCCCTCTCTGAAGCAGCAGCAGGGAGATCGCCCCTAAAGTGGTAGAGCAAGGAACGGGCCAGGCCCATTACTGACACCCCAAACCTCCTCAAATGCCAATAAGCCCTGATAGACACAGCCAGCCCTCTCGTGATTCCCTGGTTTCAGTCCTGTCACTTCCACAGCTCCTGTCTCTGTCACCATAACTTCGGCCTTCTTACACCTGTTCCCAGTGTTCACCCCGGCCTGAGGTGGGCTTGAATTTGAACCAAGCAGTAGAATTATAACTGGCTGAGAGCAGAAGGCTTGAGTTTAGACCAACTTGAACCAATACACAGGTTCATATTTGGACCAATCAACAGGCTTAAATTTGGGCCAATCAGTAGGCTCAAATTTGGACCAATCACAGACCTGAATTTAGACCAATCAGCAGGCTTTACTATGGACCAATCACAGGGCTGTAGCTGCTATATAAGCACTGCCCTGTCCTGGGTTGATCGGATGGGGATCCCTCTGGTATAGTGCTTGTCCTACTTGCTTTACAGGTCTTGTTCAAATAAAGCCTCACACTAGTGGCTCCAGAAAATCCTGGGGATCCTGTGAGAAGTGTGGACAGAAGTTGCTTTAAGAAAGAACTATAACACTTGGTGTTGTTAGCCATGAAGAGCCCCGGAGACTGACCACAGAGACCAACAGTGGCACTTTGACTTATAATTTCTGTCTGAATCAAGCTAAAAAGTCCCCTCCACTGATTGGTGAGGCAGTGCCTCTGAGGCCTTGTGGCTGCAGCTTCTCCTGCAAACCATCTGGCACTTTACAGTTCCTCACAATGCCTTCATCCTTTAAGGGCTGCTAGTTTCTGACCCCCTGGCAACTCTCACTACACCACCTAAAAAGGCCCTGCTGAGCCATCATCACAGCTCTGCAGCCAGGAGGTCTCACGGGCTGCTTAAGCTCCTACCACTGAGGCCCCTGGCAGCCAGGCCCCACGGAGTGGGCGGTGGCCTGGCCCCAGCTGCCTTCCCCCCAGCAGCCCACTTCATGGGGTGGGCTGGGGCAGTCGTCAGGACCTGCAGGGTGGGAGCAGCACCCAGGAAGCCAGGCAGCACTGGGGCACCCTCGCACTCATTTTAAGAAGGGACAGAGGCAGAAGGCCTGGAGTCCAGGGCCCAACAGCTCCTTCTGTTTGGGCTACCCGGGTGGGGTCCTCTGAGGCCACCAGGGGATAGGGTGCAGGCCTCCCCACCTCAGCCCCAAGCTGTGTGACCAGGAACGGCCAGCAAGCTGCTCCTTGGGAAGGCCCTGTGCCATGGATGGTCCTCGATACCAGGGCCATTCCCTCGTCCTACTCCCGCCAGCTCAGGGCCCCTTGCCCACAGCCCTTAGGGCAGGCACTGCTCCTGCCCAGTCAGGACACATCCTCATCTGGGGGTCCAGGGCGCACGAGCCCACTCCTGCACCCAGGCCCCCACACTCCTTGGGACTGTTCACACCAACGGCCAGAGCCAATGAGCAGTAATTCGGGGTCCCCTCCCCACACGTCACAGGCCAGGACTCTCACGGCTGTTCCTCACTTCTATGCTCCCCCTGGGGCCTTCTTCCACAAACCTTTGATGTCGCTGCTTGAGTTATGAAGCTGTTATAAAAACCCACCCTCCCCACCATCTTGTCCCGCCCCTGCCGCCTAAACCACGGGGCATCCCAGCAAATCAGAATTTCAGGTGGCAAAGTTTAAAAGTAACGTTTTGGTATAAGCACACCCCACACAGTAAGTGTTTTCATGCTTATCTGACACTGAACTGAGCTGCTACATTGGCAGCCCCGACCTGGCCCCCTTTTGATGCCCATGCTTCACCTCGGGATGGCCCTGGGGCCCTCGCCTAGCCTCCCCTCCCCTCTAACTCCCTCTGCAGCTGCAGCAGGGCATCCCAGGCCCACCCCATAAACCCCAGAACCACAGTTCCAGACTTCAAAAAGATGGGACCCCATCCTGCTCTTCCTGACCCGTCCCTTTAGCCAGCCAGCTGAGGGGGCTGGAGGAGGAGGACAGAGGCAGAGCCAGGAGGGGCCAGGAGGGTCCCCGAGAGGGCGGGCACAGCTTCCTGCGCATGCTCCGCTGTCCAGCACTGCGGCGCCGCCCCTATTAGCCCAGTTCCTCGCATTCTGCCACCACGCTCTATCCCCCTGGGCAGGGGCTGACCTGGGCTGCAGGTCGCAAGGCCAACGGAAGGCACAGCACAGGCTGCAGTGCAGAGGTCACAGGCAGCCTTGAGCTGAGCTGCTGGGCACCCCTGCCAGCCTCTTCCTCTTGGGGTAAAGGCTCTGCTCTGCCTGTGCCATGAGGACAGCTCCTCCGTCACCCCTGGGCAGGGCCTGCAGGGGATGGGGCACTGCGGGGAGCCTGGTCTCCTTGCTTGTGAAATCAGCCCACTGGTGGGGGGACACGTGACACCTTCCATGAGCACCAAAATCAGCCCACTGGTGGGGGGACACGTGACACCTTCCATGAGCACCAAACCTCAGCCTGCCCGGGCTTGCTGAGACCTGAGGCCCTTCACCCCCTGGCTCAGCTCATCCCCGGGGGGCCTCTGTGTGTGGCCACTAACCAGGGTCACCTCTGTGCTGGCTGCCTGGGCCTGACACCCACACACCTGCACTGGGGGTCCATGAGGGCCCAAAACCAGCCCCCGAGCAGCAGCTGCTGCGACAGGGGGGGAGGTGATAGCAAAACTCCTGCGCCTATTGAGCTCTTTACCCCCAGTCAATTAGTGTTCTTCCAACTGCTTTTGTTAATGGCAGTTTAATAATCACTGATTATTCAGTCCATTCACAGACTGAATGTCTCACAATCCTCTATTTAATTAAGTATTAAATTTTAAAAATCCAACCGTCACTGCTGTTCAGCATAGCGGGTGTAATTGAACATGGTCGGCACCGCGGTCCACCTCTCCTGCAGCTGGGCCTCCAAGGACCCACGGGTCTCCCCTGGGCCTAGGTGGCTCTGGAGGCAGCCAGTGTGGGGACACTGCATGCCCTGCAGTCCTGGGCACCCTTGAGGAAGAGGGAGCCCCCTGTGTTTGTACTGGGCTCCATGAGGGGCGGGCAGACAATTACAGGGTCCCCTCCCACCCTCCTGTCCTTGTAGGGTCGCTTCGAGCAAGGCCTTGATGGAGAAGCCCCGACCCCACTATTATGGAGAAGAAAGCAGGCGCTCAGGCCAGCGGGATGTGGGGCTCAGGGAGACCTGGGCAAACTGACTGGAGAGTGCTGGGGTCCTCGGAAGCAGGGTGTAGGTCCCATCTGCTCAGGAAGAGCGGTGGCAGTGTGGGGAGGGACCCGGGGCAGCCTGTGCACCCTGAGTGGACAGCATCTCATGCTCACTTTGCCACATCAGGGGCTGAGAAGCCCACCAAGGTCTCTCAGCAGGGCCACCAGGACGGGCACAGGTGTCCCCCAGAGGTGAGGCACCACCTGGCCCTGGAAGAAGTCCACAAGTCTGGGGATCAGAGAAGCCTGGGTCCCTAAGAGGAGGTGGCCTGGCAGCAGAGGGCACAGGACACAGCCCTAGACCAAGGAGGGTGGTAATGCAGGATCCTGTCTGCTGAAGGAGGCCAGGAGGGGATTGTCCTATGTCATCCCCTGGGGACCTCTGGGACACCCAGCTCTATCACCACCATCCCCCACAGGCAGCCGAGGAGCTCAGGAGAGGAGACTGAGGCAGGCTTACTGGAGCCAAACAAGGTGGCTCCCGTGCTGGGGTCCCCCATACCAAGAGTCTGAGGCTGTGCCATGGTCCCTGGCTGGCAGTCCACTCAGTTGGACACACACAAGGACCACCTAGTGGGGCGAGGCAGCTGCTCAGGGCACTGTCTGTCACAGGAGGAAACCTGAGGCTCATGCTCTGGTGATGCAGTTCCAAAGCCTGGGAATGTGTGTCCCTTCCTTGACCTCACCAGTGTCGACCTCCAAGGGACACAGACACACCTGATTCCAGCCCAGCGAGCACTTGGGATGTCAACATCACTGTCCTGGTCACAGTGTGGCCTGTGTCCCATCAGTTCTCCTGGGCCTGGCAGGGAAGAAGCCACAATGGGCAGGGCCAGGCTGAGGTCAGTGAAACCCAAGGTCGCCTGACACCGAGATTGAAGGGCCACAGTCACCCATGTGGCTGGGGGACAGACACGGGGCAGCCCTGACTGATGAGAGAGGGTGGAAACAGCTGGGTAAGGGGATAGATGGGGCCCCCAGAGGAGTCCACACATGGCCCCAAGTCAGAAGCAGGGTCTGGGGCCTGGAGGTGCAGGGCACAGACACAGCTTGGGCATAGGATGGGCAGTGCGTCCCCGAAGCTGGGTAGTATTGCCTAGACAGACTCGGATCCACTCAGTTGGACACAGGCCACAGGGGCCACTGGGCTGACCCCTCCACCGGAGGACACAGTGCAGGAAGAAGGTCCCCACCCTTGCAGATCACACCAGCCCTGCCCACAGCCCACAGCAGGGAAAAGCCCACCCCCACACCTGCACCACACTGCCAGGCCACCATGAGCTGCCCTCTGGGGTGCAGGTCCCCACAGCCCTACACAGCACCCCTGCACAGCTGTGCCCCATCTGTGTCCCACCGACAGTCCCCAGGGCGTGTGCACAGTGCCCCCGTGGGCCCTGCCTGCTGCTCCGGAAGACAGGGGCCCCTCTGGTCCTGAGGTGCCCTGGTGCAGTGGGCTCTCTGGGATCCGTGCTCGCCCGGGCACCTGAGGCGTCTTCCCAAGGGGGAACTGTGGGGTCCCCAGATCCCAGCTGCACCATCCTGGGCTGAGAGCTCACTGGGACGCACCAAGTCCGGACAGACACCCACATGCACACACGTGTGCCCCACATGTACACTGACACACTCATGCAGATTCCATTCCATGCAGCTACCTCACACACAGACACATGTGCACAGTGATGCTTCCACAGTCAGACACATCCACATGACACACCTGTCACACAGACCCCGCCACGTGCATACAGATCCTACACACACATGCACCACAGGCACACAGACATGTGTACACTGGTAATTCCACATATTCACACAATTCCACAAGCACACACACTTGTGCACACACACACCTCCACACATACAGACACATATGCATGTAACACAACATGCACGTACATGCAGATACTTGTGCACACACACTCATGCAGAACACCTCCACACACATGCACACTCGTGCAAACACCACACCCGTGTAGACCCGTGCAGACACTGCCACATGCACATACACACTTGTGCACACACAGACAGCTACACACACAAGTGCAACCTCTTCTGGAGCATGGTCAGTAACAGTGCCCTGGATCTGAGGGCCTCGTCCCCACTTTCCCTGCTTTGGTCACCCTCATGGCACACTCGGCCCCGAGACACAGACGAGTCGGGAGCAGGAACACCCCAGCCTGGTTTCCAGAGGAGGAAACACTCACGGCCCCCCAAGATTTGGCACAGCTGCACACACAGTTCGCTGAGTCCCATGGGGTGGGCCTGGCTGTCCAACCACGGCCCCTGGACCCCTCAGACAGTAGATGGTTCCCAGCCCCACCGAGGAGCTCCATTTCCAAAACATCTCACAGCAGGATCGGGGGGCAGAGCCCCTCACACCCTGTTTGCTTGCATCTGGGTTCAGGTGCTCATCAGAGCTGCTGGCAGCATCCTGGGAGGGCAGGGAGGTGACAGTCGCAGCACTGCTGTCTCACTGAGGTGGCCGTTTGCTCAGTGCCCTGCTCCTGCCACTCTGAACTTCAGGGACAAGGAGCCCTGAGCCCTCACCCCACTCTCGGACCTGCGCCCAGGCACCAGGGAGCGTGCCGGAGACCGACGCCTGGTTCTGTTTGCTGTTTGCTGTCGCTCCTGCAGGTCAGGACACCACCCTCAAAGGGACAGGGACGTGTCTGCTCCCCACCACGGCCACCAGCACGGCACCACACCAGGTCCTTCCTTCCCCACCCGCAGCCTGATCCTCCCCTCTGAGGTCAGCTGCACGTGCCACCCCTGCTTAGAAGAGTTCGTTAAACTGGCTGTGGTGGTGCAAGCCTGTGCCCCCAGCACTCTGGGAGGCTGAGGCAGGAGGACTGCAACTGGAAGTCCAGCCTGGGCAACTCAATGACTTAGCAAGACCCTATCTCAAAATAAAAATGAAAATGAGAAAAAAAAAAAAAGGATGTCTCAGGTTCAACCTCTAGCAAAAATAAGAGTTATATTCCAGCCTGGCAAGGTAGCGCACACCTATAATGCAAGCTACTAAGAGGATCACGAGTTTTAAAAAAAGGCTGGGGGTGCAGCTCAAGGTGAAGGGCCCAGACTTAAGCCCAGCATGCTCAGGTCAGCCTCAGGGCCAGGACTCTGCTGGCAGGTGCTGCAGCAGCCCTGCGTGCCCTGAGGCTGAAGATGTGGCTCCTCCCTGGGCCAGAGCCTGTGACAGCAGTGGTGCTCTCTAGAAGTACCAAGTACTGTGACACGGTGAGCACCCTCCCTTCAGCTCAGGGACCGAGAGTTGCAGACCTGGGATGGAGAGGCCAGGTGAGGCCCCCAGGCCTCTCACACACCCTGCCCTGCCCTGTCCTGCCCATGGGACAGGTGCACCTACCTCTGGCCGACAGCTTCTTGGTGTTGATGATCTTGGCAGCATATTCATGGCCGGTACAGAGCTTGACGCAGCGACGGACCACAGAGAAAGCCCCCCTAGGTGGGAAAGTGGGGAGGGGGACAGAGACAGGAGAGAGCCGATTAATTTCCTGCAGACACTCAGAGGCCTGTCCCTCTCTAGCCCCCCTCAACCGTGGGTCCCACATCCTGGGCCCAGCTGGACTCAGGGGCCACCCGGGGTGCTCATGCCAAGTCCACAGACCCAGCGAGGCCCCCCAGGGAGGTGCCTGGGCCCAGAGGTGTTAGGGGAGGGAGAGGCTCACATCACTCAGCCACAGAGCTGGAGGAAGGGGTCCCCTGCAGTCTCCCACCGTCCTCATGTCATGGAGAAGGCAGGGAGGCCCACTCACCCACAGGCTGGGCGTGAGCTAGGGAATGTGGGTTAAATGGCACAGGCCACAGAGGGCCTAGACGAGGCCCACAGTCCTGACAACACTCTGCAGAGGGCTGAGGTCAGGCAGCTGCCACCAGGGCGCACTCTCTGACCTCTGTCCCCACCCCCAGAGGGCACGGCCTCTCCACCCCTAGGGTTCAGGCAGGGACCCAGACAGGGAGAGCATCTGAGACAGGAAACACTTTTTTCCTCTTTACTACAACTCTGAGATAAATCCGTGTAAAAATGTACTATTTGATTTCTCGGAAAAATAATCATGTCCACTGGCACCTGACCAGTGATCGCACACTCAGCTGCTCCCCGGCTGGCTTTGACCCCACCCCCATGGTACTAAGGATTGGACTCGGGGCCTCTGCACTGAGTTATAGCCCCAACCCTTTTGTAGTTTTTCTTTTGAGACAAGGTCTCTCCAAGTTGCTAAGTTCCCTGGGCTGGGATCCTCGTTGAAAATTTGGGATCCTCCTGCCTCAGCCTCAGAGAGTGGTGGTATTACAGGTCGGTGCCACCGCGTCTGGTCCATCTTTGCTTCCTGAAGCTGATGGTAAATGAGAAGGGGCTTCCTCACAGGGGCCGCCGGGGGTGCGGGCTACGCTTGCTGGTGGATTCGCTCACGAAGCCCGTCCGGCAGAGAAACACAGGAAGGACCACTGGTTGGAGACCTGAGAGGACGGTGGGGGCCAATGCTTCATCTGGGTGTGACTTCAACGCCTGTCTGTCAGCAACGGGGCACACAGGGTGACGCAGCTCTCCCAGCCTCACGGCAACCTCCACCCCCTGCACTCCCCTCCTTCCCCCTCAGCGGGCATCGTGCTGGGCCCGAGGAGCCCTGACCCAGACCCCCATGAAGGCTAACCCTCGGGAGAAGGTCACACAGCTGCCCACATGGCCTCCCAGGTCGGCGATGCCCAATGGGGGACCCGTCCACAGCAGGGAGGCACCTGCGCACCTCACCTGTGAAAAAGGTCCAAGCACGTTTAGCACAAGTCGTGCAGGCCCAACACCTCCAAGGTCTCCAAGAACAGGTGAACCTGCACCATGACCATCCCATCAGAACTCACAGCTCCTGCCCATCAGAATTCACAGTCATGGCCGGTGCCTGTCACCACAGGCCAACTCCTATGCATCTGTCAAGACCCCATGCAAACATGGGGTCTCTAAAGGAGCACTGTCCCTCACAGCCTCAGGTCCATTTCTCTGCTTTAATTCAGTTATGCTTTCACCTGTTTCTGCCCCTCCCCTCCATGCACGCACACCCCAGATCCTGGTGGTAGCCTGGTATACAGGAGTCAGAAGTGACCTGAACACAAGTGACCCAAGGAGGAGAATGCCCAAGGGTCCAGGTTGATGATGCCACTGAAGCTGGGAGCAAGCGATTTCTTTAGATCAGGAGGACCCTAGGCGCCAGCCCTGGGCCGGGGCTTTGTGATCAAATGAAGCCAAGGAAGATGAAACCCTCTGAGCCCCTGCTCCGCCGAGGCCCTGGGACACTGTTCCATCTGTGGCAGGATCTTTGGGGCCAGGGCAGAGGCCTGAGAGCTGTCCCCAAGGCATGAGCACGGCCCCCACCCCACGGCCCTCACACACGTTTTGGATTAGGTTGAGAGGGCCCAGTTGGTTCCTGCCTTGCACTGCTGCATGGCTGTCCTGGGACAGCTGAGGGCTGCCCATCTATTCTGCTGCTCAGCCTGGGCAGGGGAAGCTTTTTCTTAAAACTTAACCATGCTGCTATTTGTCTGTGTGTTAGCTTAGAAAAAAACTTTCCTAGCTCTGATTGCAACCAGCTCTGGAGAAATGAAAGAGAAGCCTTGTTGTATTTTAATAATAATAATTATTATTATTATATTATTATTATTGCAGTACTGGGAATTAGACCCAAGGCTACATCCCCAGCTCTTTTATTTATTTATTTTTTTGGTACCGGGGATCAAACTTACAACCTTGTGCTTACCAGGCAGGCTCTTATGCCGCTGAGGTAAATCCCTGGCCTAGTTCTTTTTATTTTGAGACAGAGTCTCACTAAGTCACTAAGTTGTTCAGGCTGGGATTGAACTCATGACCTTCCTGCCTCAGCCTCCCATAGCACCAGGGTTACAGATGCACGCCAGCACATCTGCTGTATTTCTGTGTTTATTTAGAGATGAGGTCTTGCTATGGTCTCGCCCAGGCCATCCTGGAACTCCTGGGCTCATGCAATCCTCCTGCCTCAGCCTCCGGAGTAGCTAGGGTGACAGCGGGTGACCTTCTAGGTCTTCACACTGACCCAAGCAATCTGCTGGAAACAAACTTCTGCATGAAACCAAGGGCTGAACCACGCAGGGTCTTTCCCTCTGTTTTTCTGTTTTCGATACACGAAAGCACAACTCACACCCATCACGGATGCACTGAGCCTCTACTACTTTTTTTTTTTTTTTGGTACCAGAACTTGAACTCAGGACCTTGTGCTTGCCAGGCTGGTGTTGTGCCACTGAGCTATATCCCCAGCCTTGCCACTGTGACTCTTGTGTCCAAGCCAGGGAGCTGAGGACCACAGTGAAGTCACTGTCACGTCCCAACCTGAGGGGCTGTGGGTGACAGGTGTCTTCCCACACACTCAGGGTCCTTGCGGCTCTTCCTCTGCTGCGCCCCTCAGGATTCCCCAGCTCCGTCCCCGGCCTGCAGGTTTAACGTCCCAGCCTTCCTGGGTCTGGGGTCACAGAGGTGACAAGCACGTTTCGGGGGAGCCCGTGCCACACTGGGAGCAGGAAGGGCCAGTGGAAGCAACCCCATGGGAGCCTCACACCTGCAGAAACCCCTGAGCTCTGCACCCAGCACCTGACAGCGGCTTGCTTAGTATGTGGGACTCACCCACTTCAGAGAATGAGCTCCCGTTTCGTTCTCCCCACTTACACTTCACGCCAGCCCACACGAGCTTCCCAAGGCCAGGCAGGGTGGCACCTTATCCCTTTGGAAACAAACCTCCAGCCGGATGTGGCAGGGATACCTATAATACCAGGACTCTAGGTGGCTGAGGCAGGAAGATCCCAAGTTCTAGCCCAGCCAGGTCAACTTAGCAAGACCCTGTCTCAAAAAATAAGAACCTCAATGTGAAGGCCTTGGGCTCCATCCCCAGTACTAGGGGAAAAAAACAACCCAACTTGCTCCTCCATCTTTGCACGTGGCGCAGCACCACATCCTGTGTCACTGTCACCAGGGTCCCCAGTGCATTCTCTGTCTGGCTCCCCCCTTTTTGAATGACACCAACATGGCCTCGCCTGACTAACTCTGTAACTACGTTCTCCCCAAACAGGATTGTGAAGTAGCGGAGCTCAGGCTTCCACATGCAGGTTTAGGGGGGCAGGACTCAGCCACGACAATGCCGGCCCCCACTTCTGCTCGTGGGATCTGCCACTGCCTGCAGTAGAGAAACAGTCCCCAAATTACATTCCCCAGTACCAACAGATGGTAGGTACCAGAGGGGTTTTCTGGGCAAAGAACCAGGGAACCCGTTGGTGGCCTGGCATTCCTGCCCTCCCCTTGGCGCTGCAGGACTTCCCAGGGCCTTTAGCTTGGCCGCCTGTGCCGTGGGCAGCCCCGGAGCACGTGTGATGCAGCTCCCCCCTCCTCTCAGGACACAGAACCTTTGTTCGGATGCGTGTCGGGAAGCCTGGACCTTCTCAGAACTGAACACTGAAGTCCTGTGTGACCCACGGAACCCAAAACACGTCAGGGCAGCACCATCTGTCTGTCCACCTAAGGTCACAGCTGCTGCCCTGGGGTCAGAGGACAGGTCAAAGACAAAGGGTCCTTTTCCCTCCACCCTCTCACCAGCACAGGGCCAACTGGGGGGCCCCACTGCCCTGGTTCCTGTGAGCGGGCAGTGCAGGAGTTCTGTGCTTCATGTCACAAATCCCAGACCCGCTGCATGCACCCCTTTCTGCACGCTTGTGTCCTCATGCTGAGTGACCGGTGTCACCACAGAGACAGGCTGTCCTTACACTCCCGACAGCAGAGGGGACAGCAGAGGCTCTCGTGGGCAGTGACAGAGGGGACCCTCCCAGGCCCCTGAACCAGGCCAGCCCCAGCAACCCAGCGGCTGTGCAGGCCCGAGGGGCTCCTCCCTGAGCTGCCACCAGCACAGGATGCGGGAACAGCACAGTGTGAGCCCACATCCATGGCACCAAGGGCTCCACAGCTCAACGCCCACGTGTGGGGCCCGACTCCTCCCGGCCACAGCCGGGCCCCTCGGGCATCCCAGGTCAGCAGCCCTGGCTCCTGGCCACTGTGCCTTCTCCTCTCGGGCTCCCAGGGGCACAGCTCTGATCCTGGCCATGGCACAGGGGCAGCAGCAGGACGAAGCGTGAGCCGGTACACAGCAACAGGAGCCTGAAGCTGACGCCCTCGGTTGCTCTGCACCAGGCCCAAAGTGCCACGGCATGCAGAGCAACAGTGGCATGCAGGGCAGGGTCCCTGGAGTCCATCACACACTCATCACGTCCACCCTACTGGGTGCTGCATTCTCTGTCCCACTTGGGACACGGAGCACAGAGGACCGAGGCCCAGGCCCAGGGAATCCAGGCAGCGTAGAAGCCAGTGGTTTGGATCCAGAAGACTGAGGGACCCCAGGACTTGCACCCCGAGGCCACCTGCATGGTGGGGTCAGTGACACCCCTGCCCTGTCATGTGTTGGGACAGCAGGCACCAGTCACCAGGGCCTCCCCACCCCCCGCTGCTGCCCCATGAGCCAGCTCTGCAGTCCTCGGCGAGGAGCAGAGCCGCACCTCGGGGCACCGAGGAGCCTGACGGCCACACTCCTGCCCCAAGACGCTCCCGGGGCCAGCGAAGAACCAAGGTTATAGGAAACTGTGCCGGGAATGGGGAGACGTGCAAATACAGGATGCACGGGCCCCCCAGGAGCAGCACAGGCAGAAACTGAGCTCCAGGGCACGACTGCTACAGGTGGGACTGACAAGGCCACTGTGAGACCCCAGGGCACTTGGCCAGCCTGATGGGGCACATGTGCATGCGAGAGGTCACCTCCAGGACCCCGCTGGGGGACCCAGGGCTCCCGCAGGGGGGCGGAAGTGACCCTTGTTGTTTGGGCTTTTGGGGGCACACACTCACAGTACAGAATGATCACCCTGGGAGGGGGCGCTGGTAGAGGTCCATCACACCCCTTCATTCTTTTTAGCCCCTTTCCCTCCCCTTCCTCCCCAGTCCCTCCACCTCTAGATCTCTTTCCCACTTGCTGAAGATCTGTCTGTCCCTCTTTGCTATTATCTATCTTTTATTCTGCTGTTTAAATTATTTATTCTTTGGGTTTCTCACGTGAAGGAAGCCATGAGATATTGAAGCTTGGGCCTTGATTTATTTCTCTTAACATTATGGTCTCAAGGTGCATTCACTTTCCTTCAAAAGTGTCTAGTTTATCCCTTTTATGGCAGAGTAGAATTCCTATGTTTATCGAATGAATGGATAAAGAAAATGTGGTATTTGTTTTCAAACACAGTGGTAACTCAGTTCACATACTTCATTCTTGCCATGATTTTGGATGCAAACCAAAATAAAATTTGGTCACAAACCAAACAAAATTCAATGGTCAAGTTCAATGTTGACCTTATGGAGAAATTTGATTTAGTTCTTGTCCAATAAGGTTTGTGACCAGAATTGTAGAAAGAAGTTTGTGAACCAGGGTACTGCTAGACACTAGAGCATGCTGTTCTTCTGAACAAAGACTGCCCAAAGAGATGCTCATTCATCAGAACCGATACACCAAGGAGAAGGGAAATACCCAAACTCAGCCCCTCCTAGGTGTCCACAGAAAGGGAGAAAGAAACAGACATAAGAAGCCACAGCCTCACGGCATGGGCCTGTTAACACACTGACACTGACCATGGACTGCAGACACTAAGAGTGACCGCAGGACCTTAATGCTTTCTCTCCTCCCCCCAGCTACCACTACTTCTGATGGCTTATTCTGTCAATTCTTTTTATTTGGTACATCGTGTCCAACAGAAAGTTAAAAGGCACACAAAAAGTAGTCTTAGAATACAGAGCAAACACCAGAACTACAGATGTGGCAGACATACTGGAAGCATCGGACTGAGAATTTGAAACAACTGTGATTAGTGATTAATTTGTGAAGGTCTTTCATGAAAAAACTGGACTACGCGCAAGAGCAGAGGAGGAATGCGAGCAGAGATATGGGAAGGTTAAGAGAGAAAGAACAGGAAATCTGGAAATCAAGAACACGAACAAAAATGAAGACTGCCTTTGATGACCACCACACTGAAAGGAGAAACATCAATGGAGCTTTCGAAATAGAAATGCAAAGAGAAGAAAGAATAGAAGCAACCAAGTTATCTAAGAACTTTTAAAATTACAAAAAGTACAACATACCTGTAACGGGAATACTGGAAGGAGAACACAAAGAGGAGGAAAGAAATAGAAGAAATGTTTGAATAACAACCAAGTCCTTTCCAAAATTAAAGACAGATACCACAGCGTAGATTGGAGACGCTCAGAGAATACCAAATAGAATAAGTGCCCAAAAATCTACACCCAGGACTATCATATTCAGAAATCAAAGGCAAAGAAAGGGGTCTCTCAGGAAGCCACAAAAACAAAGCATGTTACTTACATGTGGTCAAAGATAAGATCTCATCATAGTTCTCTTGAGAAAGCGTGCAAACAAGGACCTTGGTATAAAATGGCCAAGGTGTTGAAAGAACCACCAGGCTAGGATTCCATCACCAGAGGAATTACCACTCAAGGGTAAAGCAGAAACAGTGATGTCGTCTGACAAAAATCGAGGGAACTGACACGAAGCTTGGCTTGGCAGAAGAAGACATTATTCTGGAAAGACAACGACATGGGTTGGAACTCAGATCATCACAACAAAAGGGAGAGAAGGAATAAGCAAGGATGAGGTGGAATCTTTTTTTCTTATTCTCAATTGAGCTCACGGACAACGGCTCCTTCAGAATACTCTACCAGTTTATGTGAGGACTGTGGCCCACGGACACGGGAGAGGAGCAGTGTGATGCAGAAGGAACGGGAGGAGCGAGGGATGGGGACATATGGTCTTTGCACTGCTTGGCTGTCGGGAAAGCAGCTGGTGTTGAGAGGCAGTTGGATTAGTGGTAAATGTACATCACAAACTGGGGCAGCCCTGGAGAGGAGGGGGAGAGGGAAGGAGAAGAGGAAGAGGAAGAGGAGGAGGAGGAGGGGAGAGGGAGGAGGAGGATTATCCACACCCTGGGAGAGCAGACAAAATGAAATCATATAGAATCCTCAATTAAATCACAGAAGGCAGAGAAGTAAAGACCAAAAAAGAAAAACAGAAAATAACAACAAAATATGGTGGCTATGAACCCAACTATATCAGTAACTAAATGTCAATGAATCTAAATTAAAAGACAGACTGACTTGGATTTTTAAAAAAATCTAACTCTATGCTGTCTACAAGAAACTCACTTTAAATACAAAGACACAAATAGATTAAGTATAAAAGCATGATATTTCTCAAAGCAATCTACCAAATTCCCAATGGTTCACCCCGCCCCAGAAATAAGAAATCTATCCCAAAAATCTATACAGCATCCCAAGGGACACCAAATGTCCAAAATAATCTTGGAAAAAAAAGAACAAAGTTGAAGCAGTCATATTCCCTGATGTCAAGACTTGCTGCAAAGTTACAAAGCATGGATGAGGGAGACAGTACGGTACTGGTGTAAGAAAACACGATGGATCAACAGAATACAGCAGAAAGCTTGTTTGGTGGTGACAACATGAACACACTTAATGCCACTGAATGTAAAGGGCTGGGGGTGTGGCTTAATGGTCAAGTGTTTGCCTGGTGTTCTGTGTTTGATTATCAGCATATCACTCCCTCACATGTCTGTACGTGTGCAAAAGTGACATGGAGCCCAGAAATACACTCTTATGTATGTAGCACCAAGACCATTCAATGGGGGAAAGGGCAGGTCAGTCTTTCCAACAAGTGATGCTGGGAAAGCTGAATATCCACATGCAAAAGAATACAGGTGGACCCTTATTTTACCCATATAGAAAGCTTAATTCTAAATCAAAGACTTAAATTTAAAAGCTAAAATTATAGAATGAAACATTGGTAAACATCTTCATGGTACTGGATTTGGCAATGATTTCTTATATATGACACAAAAAGTGTAAGAAACAAAAGAAAAATAGATAAACAAAACTTTGGAACATCACAAGACTACTAAGAGAGTGAAAAGACACACATGGAATGGCATAAAAGATATGCAATGCATGTTTCTAAGCAACTGTTATAAGACAATGCAACAAAAACCAAAAAGCCAATTCTAAAAATAAGCAAAAAACATGAACAGACATTTCTCCAAAGAAGACATCAAATGTCCAACAACCACACAAAAAGATGCTCCACACCATGAGCCATGAGGGAGGTCAACTCAAACCACAGGGAGACACCACTCTGCGTCTCTCAGGATGGCCACCACGAAACTTTTTTTAATGAGAAGAAAAAAACTCTCTGGAAACAAGTGTTGGTAAGGAGGCAGAGAACTTGGCCTTTGCACATTGCTGGTGAGAATATAAACAGTGCAACCACCATGAAAAGACTGGCATTTCCTCAAAGAGTTTGGAGGCAAAAGAATCAAAGGCCCAAACTAAAGCTGTCAGCTGTGTGTGTGTGTGTGTGTGTATACACACAAGTTTTTTTGGTATTTTGAAACATGGTCTTGCCATGTAATTCAAGCTGGCCTTGAGCTCAGTAGATAGCCCAGGCTGGCCTCAAACTCATGGTGATCTTCCTGCCTCTGCCTCCTGAGTGCTGGGATTACAGGCATGCGCCACATCTGGCTAATATTCATAGAAGCATTATTTCTAGGAGAGAAAAGGTAGAAGCAAGTCACATGTTCATTGACAGAAGAACAGACACACAAAACGCGGTGGTATCACCTTCAATGACATATTCTTCAACATCAAAAAAGGAAATCCTAACATACACTACAATGTGGATGAACTTAACAGACTCTGTACTATAGGAAATAAGGGCAAATACTACATGATTCTTCTTATATGAGGGACCTAGAGGAGGCCAATTCACAAAGGGAAAGAGGAATTGGGTTCCTGGGCCCCGGAGGAAAAAGAGAATGAAAAGTGTTTCTTGAATGCAACAGATCAGCTGGGGAAGAAAACAAAACCTGGGACTTGGCTGCTGATGACAGGAGGATGACAACATGAGTGCACGTAATATCACCAAACTATACACTTAAAAATGTTCCCTTGTATAAGATGAATCATCGATCTTCCAAAAAGATGTAAGAATCCTAAACAAGTATGAATCTAACAATACAGCATCTAAGTACATAGGCAAGAATTTTTGGTGAAAGGACTGGTAACAAAAAAAAATATTTTTTTTTTTAGTGTGCTGGGAATTGAACTCAGGAACTTGTGCTTGCCAGGCAGGTGCTTGGCACCACTGAACTATATCCCCAGACACTGTAATGAAAATTAAAGAAGTCCACCAGCATAGCCAAGACTCTTTCAGAAACAGGTCCAACAGCCAAGAGGTCATGAAGGACACAGATGCTCAGACAGCATCGCTGATCAGCTAAACTAAGGGACATCTGGTCACAGAATACTCCTGCCAACAACTGCAGAATCTGCGCATTCCTCCCAAGTTCACATCAACATTCACCAAGACAGAACAAATTCTGGGCCATAAGCACACCTTAAATTCAAAAGACCAGAAAATATAAAAAGTATGCTTTTAAACTGCAATGGGGGGGAAATTTTTAAATTACATATTTTGAATTAAGTGAATATGAAAATATAATGCACCCTAAGTGTGTGGAATGCAATGAAAGTAGTCCTTACAGGAAATTTTGCAGCATTAAATGCACAGATTAGGGAAGAAAAATCTAAGAGAAATTTAAGCTTCCACCTTAAGAAACCAAAAAGAGATCCAAAGAGAACAGAAAAATAATAAAAACTAGAGCAGAAATCTTTGAGATTACAAATGGCAAATCAATACAGGAGATTAACAGCCAAAAGTGATTCTTCAAAACAAAAATCAATTCACTGAAAAACAACCAGCCAGGTTAACAGGAAAAAAAAAAAAAAAGAAAAATTATCAATAATGGAAATGACAAGCGCTTGCTTGGTAAGCGCAAGGTCATGAGCTCAATTCCCAGTACCAAAATAATAATAATAATAGTGGAAATGAAAATGGAGTCATCCTATCTTTTCCTTTGGACACTTAAAGGATAATCAGAAATGCTATAAAATACTATGGCCACAAATTTGGTAACTTGAGATTAAATAGATCAATTTCTTGAAAGACATTCTGAAGAAGAAACAGATGTTCTGAATAGGGCTGTACCTCTCAGTGCAATAAATAATAACGAATGAATAGCAGCCTTTCAAAACAGAAAGCACCAGGCCCGGATGGATTCATTAGTGACTTCTGTCAGATGTTTAAGGAAGAAATTACAACTCTCTAAAATCCCTTCCTAAACACAGAAGCAAAAGAAACACTTCCTAACTCATTCTATGAGGCCAGCATCATCCTAATACTAAAGCTAGACAACACCATTTGTAAAATAGAAATCTATAGATCAATCTATATGAACGTAGATGCAAAAATCTTCAGCCATATAAAAAATAAAATTAAAAATCTTCAACAAAATGTTTCCCAATTGAATACAAAGTGTGTATAAAGATTTATAAACCATAATCTGATGAGATTTATTTCACATATGTAGGGCAGGTTCAATATTCAGAAATGAATATATAGTTAATATAGTTCATTACATAAACAAGCTAAAGAAGAAAACTCACATGATCATACATATAGATACAGAAAAACCACTAACAAATTCATGATTCAGAAAAACAAAACAACAATAAAAACTTCTTGGCAAACTAAGAATAGAGTAGAATTTCTTCAACTAGATACGTAAATATGTGTGTGTGTGTGTGTGTACACACACAAAGACCTGCAGCTTACATCACACTTAATGGTGACAGAGTAGGTTTTTTCCCATCAAAATGAGGAAGGAAAAATATGTCTCAATTCACCACTATGACTCAACCTCTTATAGGAAGTCCTAGCTAATGTAATAGGACACATAAAAGAAAACAGAAAGCAGACAGGAAAGAAAAAATAAAACTACAAGCAAATGATGTGTCTATTGTAGAAGCCTCCCCAAAATAATAATAATAAAAGAAAGCTTTCCTGAAATTAGTAAATGATCAATCAAGGTTGTAAAACATCACATTAACATTCAAAAGTCAACTGTTATCAATGGACAACTGGAATCTGAAATTGAAAACATAATACATTCCAAAAAAATGCTTAGGTACAAATCTAACAATATATATACAAGATGCATATTAGAAAACAACAAAATTTTGATCAAAGAAATTAAAGACTAAATAAATGATGAGGTAGCCTATGTTCATGGATATGAAGACTATTGTCAGGATGTCACTTCTCAACTTCAATTACAGATTAAAGGCAGTCTCAAAAAGTTATTTTGTAGACATAGACACACTTACTCTAAAGTTTACATGAGGAGGAAAAAAGATACAGAATTACCAATACAATACTGAAGGAAAAAAGAACAGTCTGGGATCCATGAACAACTGAATACGCAGATGAACAATAAGAGAAAGAAATTATAAAATTAAGAAAGACATAAATACATAGAAAGACACTCCATATCCATGGATTACATGATTTGCTATTGTTAAGAGGAACTAAAAACGTACAAAATCAATATAATCTCTATTTTTTAAAAAAGCTCTACACAATTCTTTGGTACCTTTTACAAACATTAACTCAGAATGGGTTATAAGCTTAAACGTGAAATTCAAAAGCTCCTTAAAAATTACATAAGTGCTGGGGATTTAGCTCAGCAGCATAAGTGCCTGCCTTATAAGCGTGTGATCGTGAGTTCGATCCCTGGTACCAAATAAATAAATAAATAAATAACATAAATAAGTTGGACTTAATCAAAATTTAAACGTTCTATGCCATGAAAGTCTATTTAGAGACTGAAAAGGTAAGTCACCAAAGACTGGAAAAAATATTTGCAAAACACATACCCGATGAAGGACTGGTATCCAAAGTATACAAAAAGTTCTTGAAACTCAACAATAAAAAAAAACACAATTTAAAAAATGGGCAAATGACCTGACTGGAAACCTCACCAAAACCGTTATATGGATAGCAAAGAAGCCTATGAAAGGAGGCTGTTACGTTAAAACAACAAAGAGACACCACTATTCACTTTCTAGAATGGTCAAAACCCAGACCCTGAATGGCATCGGGTCCCCGTGAGGACACAGTGCTGCTCACAGGTGCTGAGAGTGGAGACAGGCACCATCGCTTGGGAAGAGTTTGGTGGATTCTCATAAATCTAAGCCCACATTTAACCCACATGGCCCAGCAACTGCACTGCACAGCATTTACTCAAATATGGTGAAAACTTAGGCCCCAAATCCTGAACACAATTTGCTTCAGCAGCTTTAGTCGTAACGGCCACCACTCAGAAGCAACCAAGATGTCCTTTTATATGGAATGGATAAATTCACCGTGACACATTCAAACAGTGGGCTATTATGTGACTACAAAAAGTGTGCTGTCAAGCCATGAAAAATAAGGGAGGCTCTCACGTGTCTAATGCTAAGGGAAGGAAGCCAGTGTGAAAAGGCTGCTTGCTGCCCAGTTCCCACCCACTATGACACTCTGGAGAAGAAGACAGAGACAGGAAGAAGGGGTTGCCAGGGCCTGGAGTGGCAGTGGGTGAACAAGGGGGCACTGAAGATGAAGGGCAGTGACATCGCCCTACTGGACACCACAGTGGAGATGTGTATCATTATACGTTTGTCCAAGCCCAGGGGTCATTTCACACCCACAAACTTTAATGTAAGGACTAAGGATTTGGATGAATGTATTATTGCCTAGGTATGTGAGGTCTTGAGTTCCATTCCCACCAACAAAACAGCACTAATGCATCAACACCATCAGCTGTAACAAATGTTTCTCCCTAATCCAGGATGCTAACAAGACAGCGGGGGGGGGGGTGAAGGGCTATATGGGACTCTATAGGATCCATCCAGTTATCTGCAATCATAAAACCACTCTGCCCAGCTGAGGGTGTGATCACACAGTGGCCACAGAGGAAGTGGAGAGTGTGAGCAGGAGGAGGTGAGAGCCAGAGGAGGTGTGAGTTACAGGGGGAGGTGTGAGCAGGACAAGGGGTGAACTGGGGAGGTGGTGTGAGCAGGAGCAAGTGTGAGCAGATCTAAGCTGCAGGAGCAGGTGTGAGCAGGGGCAGTGGTGTGAGGAGGAGCAGGTGTGAGCAGCAGGAGGTCTAAGCTACAATGGAAGTTGTGAACTATGGAGGTGATGCGAGCAGCAGGTGTGAGCTGGGGAGGTGGTGTGAACAGAAGCAGGTGTGAGCAGGTCTAAGCTGCAGGAGCAGGTGTGAGCTGGGGAGGTGGTATGAACAGAAGCAGGTATGAGCAGGTCTAAGCTGCAGGAGCAGGTGTGAGCTGGGGAGGTGGTGTGAACAGAAGCAGGTGTGAGCAGGTCTAAGCTGCAGGAGCAGGTGTGAGCTGGAGAGGTGGTGTGAACAGAAGCAGGTGTGAGCAGGTTTAAGCTTCAGGAGCAGGTGTGAGCCAGGGAGGTGATGTGAGCTGCAGGTGGAGGTGTAGCAGGAGACTCTACCCTGGACTCTCACCTGGCCCTGGGCATCAGGGTGAGGTCAGTTCAGCTGCAGGTCTGAAATTCTTCTGCTGCCCATAAAGGCCTCCTGGGCACAGCCAGCCTGCCCCATCCCAGAAGGATCATGGGCACTGCCACCTTGGCCTTGCTCCCTGGCCCAGGAGCTCTGGGTGTGAGTCTGGGCATGGTGGTCCTGTCCATGTTTTGGACATCTGAAGAACCCCGAGGACCTCAGAGGAACAACCGTGCTGTCAAATCTGTGTTCTTTCTGTGGCCAGAAGCTTCACTCCTGCCTGAGCTGCCTGTGAGCAGCGGGCACCCATGGTGTCAGTGATTCCCTTGCTGACTGAGTGAGACCCGCCCCATTGCGCCTGCAGCCCCAACACTGTGCCGCCTCCACAGCCTCTGATGTGTGCAGTGTTTGGGACATGGAGCAGCCACACCCTTCCGTGCCCACGACAGGATGGTGGACACTCAAGGACAGAGTGTGTCTTCTCATTCCTGAGTTGAATCCACAGTGTTGCGCTCATGCAGAACACTTACTGTGACCAGTTTGGGTCAGTTGCTGTTCCCATGTGCATCCGAGCCACGCAGGGTGAAGCTGTCACCCAGGCAGGACCATGTACCCCAAGGGCCAAACGGGGAATAGGGCTGTTGCCTAAGTCTCTACCCCTCACACTCACGTCTACCTTCCTGTCCTGTTCCCAACAGGTCCTGCACAGATGACCCAAGGCCAGTCCCACCTGCTGCCACACAGGGCTGGGGACCTTGTCCAGGCATCTGTCCCCACCACCTGCTGGGCCTGGCAGGACCAGGCAGGTCCAGTGAGAGGACATGGGGTGTGGGCAGTGCCCAGCTGAGGAGGCTGTGTCCTCAGCCAGGGCCCTGCCACTGCCCACCCTACCACAAGCCCCGTCATGACCACACACGCCTCCTGTGTCACCTCTAAAGAGGCTGGACTTAGCCTGGGTCCCTAGGAGCAGCTGGGACTGAACCGAGCTCCAGCCTGGAGGGAGGCCCAAGCACTCACAGAGGACGCTAGAGCCTGAGCCCGAGCCAGCAGGAGTGGGGCCCTCACTGCATCCCACCTGCCCCCCACATCACAGGGCAGGGGCACAGCCAGGCTCCTAGCACCATCAGGGTTCTGCGGCCCCATGGCAGCCTCAGTCTCCTCTCTGCAGTTTGCAGCATAATGCCGGGAAGGTTCACTCTGCACAAAGCCTGTGTCAGGGACGCTCTGTGGGACGTGAATGTCCTGTGGGCATTGACCTGGAAGAAGCAGGCTCCTGGACTCAGCAGGGCATGAGGACAGTGACTGGGACAATGATGGCAGCAGCCACCTCAAAGGCAGTGCTCCGAGCCTGCTGTGTCCTCCTGGCAGGGTGGGATAGGCAGGAAGTCACCATACAGGGACGGGAACAGGGTGGCCCTCGCAACCATGGTGGCTCCCTGAGGACCAAGGGGAGCAGATGTGACATCCCCTGGCTGTGGGGCTGGGGACACACAGGCTCCCAGCTCAGCCCCTGGAACCACACACGATGCTGGCGTCCACTCAGTTCAATTCCCCGGCAGGTGATGTCTCCAGGTTTTGCTTTGTTAATAGATCGGAGTTTACACTCCTTGCTTTATTCTCTGTGTGGGATGCTGGACCTGTCTTGGTCCTGGCTGGGGTGGGGGAGCTCACACCCAAGAGGGGCTTTGCCACAGGTCTGGGGGGAAAGAAATAGGGCTTTGGCTCAAGCAGCACAGGAGCCAGAAGTGACCCAGAAAGTGACATGACCCAAACACTGCTGATTCACAGAAGTCACGTGCAGACCCTCCCCCGCCGCCCCCAGCCACACTGCACAGCAACTGATGGGTCACATGAGCCAGAGGAACCAGTTATCTCGCCCCTTAAAAATGTGCTCTTACACCAGATGTGGTGATGCACCAGATGTGGTCCCAGCACTTGGGAGGCTGAAGCAGGAGGACTGCTGGGAGTTTGAGACTGGCCTGGGCTACATAGCAAGACCCTGTCACACAAAAAAGAAAAGTCTTCTTACAGCCACGCTTAAGGCGGTTATTCAGCTGAGAAGTAGAATTTCGCTCACCAAGCGTGGGTCGGTGGGTGAATGGACACACACAGTGCCCCCAGGCACACAATGGGGCACTGTCCAGGAGTGACATTCGGACATGACCACACTGGCACACCCTCCTCACGCCACACCAGTGAGATTGGGCAGTCGCAAAGGACAAGCATCGCACAACCCACTTGCACAAGGCCCTGGGACACACACAGAGACGGACAAGGGAATTCCAGGGTTGGGAAGGGGACAGGGACCTGGGATTTCACGGGGACACAGGGTCCGCGGAGGAAGATGCTGCAGACCTGGATATGGAATCTGCCCAGAAACGTAAAAAAAGATTTTTGTTTTTTGGATGTGGTACTGAGGATGGAACCCAGGTGCCTCCTCCTGCTAAGCAAATGTCACCACCAAGCTATGCCCCCAGCCCTTCTGAGACTAGGTCTTATTTTTTGTGTAATTTTTACTGTCATGCATTCACATCCACAGTACACCACGATTACGCTGCTCCGAGCCAGCCAGTAATGAGCACAAGGTGCCTGCATTCTTCTTACCTCCTCTCCTCTCCCTCCAAGGGAGGTTTTGTTAAGCTGTCCGGGCTGGGGCTAAGGATCTACCTCAGTGGCATAAGCACCTGCCTGGCAAGCGTGCGGTTGTGAGTTCAATCCCTAGTACCAAAAAAATAAAAAATTTAAAAAAACCTGTCCGGGAGGGCCTCAAACTCATCTTGTTACCCACACTGAACTGTACACTTAGAAGTGGTTAGGACGGTAACTCTTGCATTACGTGTGCTTTACCACTATTTTTTAAAATGTCCTGGAGGGGTATGTGGCCTTACCACTGAGAAGTCACTAAGAAGCAGCCAGGGGTGATTCAGGAAGGCTGCAGCAGAGTGATCACAAGTTCAAGTCCCACCTGGGCAATTTAGCAAGATCTAGTCTCAAATGAAAAAAATTTTTAAAAAGGATGTACCTCAGCATAGAGGGCCCTGAGTTCATGTCTCAATTTCCAAAAGAAAAAAAAGAGAGAGAAACAGGAAAGAGAGGGAGGGAGAGAAACAGGGAGGGAGGGAAGGAGTTGAAAATGCTGCCTTTAAAATCTAGTTTTCAGCCAGGCATGGTGGCACACACCTGTGCTCCCAACACTCTGGAAGGCTGAGGCGGGAGGGTGGCAAGTTCAAACCCCCAGTCTGGGCAACTTAGCAATTTAGCAAGACTCTGTCCCAAAGAAAGAAGAAGAAAAATATCACTCAGTATGAAGGTCCTGTGTTCAATCCCAGGTTTTTAAAAAGACTCCTTTAGCTCCAGGTGACCAATCTAACCTTAGTCTCTGGTGACAAATGACAAAAGCAAGGATTCGAGACATAAACTGTGCGCTACAAGCGATCAGCAGCCTCAATGGGTGGCCGGAGGCATGCCGGCCCCCCGTCCCAATGCCCTGAAGCCCCTGAAGCTAGACCTGGGGGAGCCAGCCTGTTCCCCCAACCCTCCCCTGCCCAGGCACCCCGGAGCACCTTGCCAAGAGACAGGGACAGCGGGGCATTGCTCCTGCAGGACGAGCCACCCAGGGCCATCTGACATGTGGCCAGTGGTCAAGACCAAAGCTCGTGAACATGGATCGGAAGATCAAAATGTAAGGACCAGGCGCGCCTGACCTCTGGCTGCATGGGAACTGGCTGCTGTCAAGCCCTCAGGCTGTTACAGCAGGGGACAAGAGGGACCTCTGGGAGACACAGACCAGGTTGGGCTGTGCTGACCTCCAGGGAGGGGGCAGGGCCCTGCTGCCAGCCTGCCAAGGTCTGTAACCTCCAGCCAGCAGCCCAGGGGACCCGCTTCTGTCCTGCCACACAGGTCTGTCCAACCAACTCCCTGATCTTGGGGTGCCTCTTAGGGCAGCCACACCTGCGCCCTGGACGTCCCCCGACAGCGTGAGGTGTTCTGCCATCGCAGGACCCCAACCCATCCTCTGTCGAGGAAGGAAAGAGGGTGTGGTGAGGTGGGGGGGTCCCCACGGCCCACCTCACCCGGCAGCAGCCAGAGGCCCTGCTCCGGAGACTCCACTTGGGGCGGTGCTGAGACAAAGGAAAGGGAGCTCCGGACTGGGGTGAGGCCATGGAGGCCATGCTGGGGATCTGAGACCTCTCCAGGGGACGTGTAGGGGCCAGCGGAAGGATGCAACCTCTGGGAAGGGAGGAGTGGCCTGTGTCACCTCACCCAGCCCAGACGCCGCCTGCCCATGGGAGGGAACCCAACCCTGACAAGCAGAGGCACAGGGCTGGCTAAGTTTAGAGACCTGGACACAGGCGATGGTCAGGCTTCGGGTCAGGCAGCCTCACATGGGGCTTTGGTCTGTGGCAGCAGACGCAGGCTCAAAGGACAGGCCTGGCTCCAGTGACCCTTCTGGCATGGAGGCCACTGGACTAGGCTCGGTGTTGGTGATCATTAATTTTTAAACTCATTTTTCAGCTCTTGGGAGGTTGAGACCCAAGTGTGAGAGCTTTCTGTTGTTTCTGAGCAGATTTTACATCTTCTTAATTATCTGCTAAGGTACGATGCAGCTAGCAAACAACTTGCTCATGTAATCTAGCAGCTTTTAACACATTCACAGAGTCCCACAGCCTTACCACGACCTGAGTCTATAATACTCCATCCCTGCGAACACAGACTTCTAGCTGGGTGGGGTGGTGCACATCTGTAATCCCAGGAGGCTGAGGCAGAAAGACCACAAGTTCAAGCCCAGCCTAGGTAACGTAACGACTTGATGAAACCCTGTCTCAAAAAACCAAAAAAGGCTTGAGAATGCGGTGTGGAGGCCTCGGGCCGGTCCTCTGCCCCGCAAAGTCTAACAGCAGTAGTAGGATGTAACAAAAACGTTTACAACCACAGACGTCAGCAGTCACTTCCTGCCTGTCTCCTTGCTGTCCCCGGCTTTGCTTTCTGCCTCAAGGACTTCTCTATTCTGGACATTTTCTATGAATGGACTCATACGGCACGTGACCCTTGGAAACCCGCTTCTTTTGCTGCGCCATGTTTGGAAGATTCACGCACAGGGTGGCACGGCTCACCACCGATTAGGATGTCCTTTCTTTTTATGCCTGAAAAGCACATCCCACCATATGGACAGAATGCATTTCTATACCCCTTCGCTGGCCGGGGGATGTTCGGGTGGATCCAGGTCTAGGCTGTCCCCGGAGCAAGCCACAGACAACCCCGAGGAGTGGAGGTCTCACTGAGTTGGCTGGGCCACCACACTGTCCCAACCCCTGTACGCATCTTTTCTAGTGACAGTGAGGGGAGGGGTCTCACAGTGCTTTTGATCTTTGTTTCCCTAGCAAAGATCTTTCCAGGAGTGGTCAGCCACTGGTACAATGGACTATCTGGACCACCCTCTGCCCTTTTCTAACGGGCGTGTCTATTTTGCTGTTAGGGAGCAGGAATCTTTAAAATGTCCCGAACACAAATTCTTCGGCAGACACATGACCTTCAAATAATGACTTGCCTCCTATGGGCTGACCTTTCACTTTCTTGATGGTCTCTTCTGAAGCATAAAACGTTTTCTTGGTGATAAAATCCAATTTACCTATTTTTCTTTTCTCGATTGTGCTTTTGGTGTCATAGCTGAAAAAAACAATCACTACCTAACCCAAGTCATATAGATTTACCCCTGCACTTTGTCCCAAGGATTCTATGGCTGTGGCACCTCCATGTAAGTCTATGGTGCATTTAGAGATAATTTTTGTAGGCAGTAGGTACGATTCCACTTTGTTTTTTCACGTGTGGATACCCAACTGTCCATTTGTTGAGTGGTCTTTATTCTCTCTCTGCCGAATTTGCTGGGAATTCGAGTCCAAGTCAGCTGATTACAGATGCCTAGATTCATTCCCGACTTTTGAGCCTATCTCCCCAAGCCACATCCTTGTCTCCTGCCAATAGCACACTGTCCTGACTGCTGCAGCTATATAACTGTGAGTGCTTCAAGGTTCTTTTGGCTATTCTGCCTCTCTTGCATTCTCATATAAACTTTAGGACAAAATTACTGATTTCTACAGCAAAAAAACAAAACAAAACAAAAAAAGCTAGAGTTTTTATCTATAGGTCAATTTGAACTGGAGCAGGCTTTCATCTAAGAATAAGTCTTCCAATCCATGAACATGGGATATCTTTCTGTTTATGTAGGTCTTTTTTAATTTCTCTCAGCAGTGGTTTGTACTTTTCAAAATATAAATCTTTTAATACTCAATAACAGTCTTTTAGCAGATTCTTTCAGATTTTCTATAAGCATGATCATGTCGTTTGCAACCACAAGTGGCTTTACAGATTTTTTTTTCCAGTCTTGTTACTTTTTTTTCTTGCCAAATACCCCAGCTAGAACTTCCTCTATCATGCAGAATAGAACTAGAGAGAATACACATAAGTGCTTTGGTTCTGACCTTCAAGAAAACACAGTCTCTCCCCATGAAATACCTTAGCTTGGCTTCGTAATACATGTCTAGTCCAATGAGCAAATTCCCTTGATTCCTACTTGGTGGTACTTTTTACCATAAAAGAGTATCGAATTTTGTCAAATGCCTTTTTGTTCATCTGCTGGAATGATCATGGACTTTCTTTGTTCTATCAATATGGTGCATGTGTCAAGGAAGTCAGCTGGCTTTCTGCATGTGGGAGAAGTCCTAGTTATTCATAACGTCAATCCTTTTCACATGTGGCTAATTAGGTTCACTAGCATTTGGTAGAGGATGCCGTATCTATATTTGTAAAGGATGCTGGTCTGTGGTTTTCTTGTAATGTCTTTGTTCTGGTATCAGAGTATTGCTGACTTCATAAAATGAATAGGGAAGAATTTGCTCTTCTTCTATTTTGGGAGACTTTGTGAAGGACCTGTATTAATTCTTCTTTAAACGTTTGGTAAAATTTACCGCTGAAGTCCTCTGGACCTTGGCTTCTTTTTGTGGGAAAATCTGAAGTTACTAATTCACCCTCTACTCCCTCCAGACACACTGATCCCATGGTTCCTGCCGCTTTCTGAAGTGGTGTTGAAGTCCTCTTTCATGAGAGTTTTTCCAAGATGTGATTAAAAAAAAATATGGCGAATGCTGCTGTCGCGCACCACCCAACGGAACACGCAGGCTCAGAAAAACGGGGCACTGTCTCCCATCCACACTGTTCAGTGCGTCTGGCACTGTGTGACCCTGGCTCTCTCCCAAAGTGAGATGTCAAAATGACCGTGGATGAGAAAGGTTTGGGCTGGGGATATAGCTCAGCTCCTGCCTGGCAAGTGCAAGGTCCCAAGTTTGATTCCTAGTGTGGGGTGGGGGGGCGGGAAGGAAAAAGAAAAGAAGAGAAAGATTTTTAACAGATTTAGGCCATTGAGGCAGCTATGACAGCACAACTGAAGACCCTCAGGAAAGAGGACTTTCAGAAGTGCTGCAGAAAGTGGCAAGAAGGCTGGGATGAGTATGTCAGAGATGAGGGAGGGTATTTTAAGGAGAGTCATGGCAATGTGTCTCTTACTGTAATCCATCTGGTTTCAGATCTAAACGTTCACTGGTGTTTTCGATCACACTCCATCTGTCCCACCTTTGTGGCCACACTTTGCATCCAGGATGTTGGGCTCTAGACAATGGGGTGCTTCAGTGTCACTGTGAGCACAAAGTAAACACAGCCAAACTCCTACACCGGTTAGTACTGAGGCCCCACAGTAATCCTAGAGTGCAGGGTGTGTGCAGAGGGGAGGCATAGCCTTGGGGTGCCTGCAGCTGTCCCTGGAGCCAGCTGGGAGCTTTGCCAAACCCCTCCTGCAGGTCCTGCTCCTACTCAACCCAGAAAGCCTGGAACAATCAGGCTGTGCCAAACTTCACCACGAAAACAGCAGGATGCTTGACCATCCTGGAAAGCAGCTCCGGGACAGGGATGAGAGGCCAGGGAGCCCTGCAGCTATGCTGCACCAAGAGGCAAAACTAGCAGGGTCCCCAAGCTGGGCCTCAGAGAACTGCCACTGCTCTGGGAAGCACCATAGCCGTAAAGCCTAAGTGGCCTGGATTGTCACTGAACCACCTCTGAGCACCTAGTGTGTGCAGGGCATTGTTCCAAGCACTTGGACACACCGAGGAAGCAAGGTGGGGGCTGCTCCGTGCCATGCTGGACCCTGGAAACGGGCACCTGCACATGAGACGCACATGAGAGCAGAACAGAGCACGCTGTCCCTCTGGGCCTCAGTGCAGCTCTGCAGGGCAGCCCCGTGGCGGCTGTGTGGATGGTGTCCACCTGCAGGACACCGTCCATTCACTGCCTGGCTGTCCACAACCCAGAATTCAACCGCACAGTGTGTATCTGCTTTAACAGACTCCTAACTTCATCTGGGCGGGATCTTCCAGGGTTGCTGTGTTATCTATGAAGCATGAGTCCTAGCAGCAGAGGGCGGAGCCAGGGTGGGGCTATGACCCAGGAACCAGAAGCCATCCAAGTCTGGCAGCCAGGAACACCACCCTGGGCACCAAAGGACTTTCTACTTTAAATAAATTCGGGTTTTATTTGAATACAATACCCACATGTATGTGACCGGCCCACGCGGAAAGGTTTTGAAGGCCAGGCTGATACATAGTTCACTTTTATGTTTCTACTCCAACAAAGCAACCTGCAGCAGGAAACCAGGGTTCACAAATAATCGCATTGGAATCCAAGTCTCACAGGGGAGATGAAGAGGGGTACCCTTGTTAAAAATATGTTGGAATCAACCAGCGAGAACTCAGCTGTGGCTTGGACCAGGGGGCCCAGGATTGAAGTTTTCACATTTACCACTGCATGGCCTTTTCTGTGAAATTACTCTTAATTTCAGGGTGGCCCCAAATGGGCTTTTAAGAGGTTGGTGGAGTCGGGTGTGATGGTGCACCCCTGTAATTCCACACTTGGGAGGCTGAGGCAGGAGGATCACTGTGGGTTCAAGGCCAGCCTAAACCACATAGCAAAACCCTGTCTCAAATAAATAAATAAATAGGATAAACACTTGCAAGTGTATTTACTTACACACACACACACATACACACACACACATATCCTCACACTGACATTAAAATAAACAGTTCAGGTTTCGATGGGATTCAAGGAACATGCATGTAAAAGATCACCTTTTTCTCACATGTCCTTCTCTATTACTTGATTTTTTGATGATAAGACTATATTGTCCTAGTAATTTGTTTAATAGAATAAAAATTTCAAGCCTTGCTGGTCTCAAATGGGGTCAGAGCGTTGGTTGTCATGGAGAGCCAGCTAGGCAGCCGTGGGCACTGCCCTCAGCTGCCAGAGCCTGAATCAACATCGACAGCCACCGGTGGGGCCCGGGTGCATGCGGCCCGAGCCTCAGGTCAGAGTGGCCCACGAGCTGGCCTTGGAGGAACCACGCTGGTAACACAGCACGGAGCAGGGGCTCGGGCTTCGCCAAGGAGCAGCCTGTGGATGCCAGCATCAGAGCACGTGGTGTCAAACCCTGACCCCGTGTGACCTTTTCCAGGGGTGACAGAGGTTCCTCGGGCCACAGTCTTCTCTCCTGTAGTGACCGCGGTACCTACCTAGCAGACTGAGCGCCTGCACAGAATAAGAACCAAAGTGCTTGCTAGCAACTGTTACCAGAAAAGAAAGAGTCCAGTACAAGCATGCAATGTATTCTTAGCTCGCAGCAAAGTAGGTTATGGTATAAAAATACCATTAAATAGTAACTAAACTAGCGGCACCTTAATGCGCATCTTGCCAGCAACCTCAGCACGTGTGACTTCTTTTCCACCTACCCTACATTAAGGAATCAGGACCAGGAAGACTCCAGCTCCTAGGTGCCAGGCCACAGGCGAAGAAGGCTCAGATCTACCCACCCTGAGCCTGGGAACCTGCCTCATGGTTCCCCGTGGTGGGGGGCAGGGGCTCAGCCTGCCGAAGGCAGGGCTGGGGAAGTGGAGGGGTGGAGGGGTGGGTGGGGACTGCAAAGGCCCTGAGGCGGCAAGGCCAGGTGTGCTCGGGAGGTGGGGCGAAAACAAACATGACCGCAAACAAGATTCCTCCTCCCTGGATTCCTCTCTTCCCTGGCAACCAGCTTCGGAGCTAGGGAGACTCAAAAATTGATCTGCTCTGATTTTCTAAGTTTATCTATTAACTACCTACCAGGCCACCTTTGGGGCTTTGGGGCAGGCCTGTCGCAGAAGGCACCTAGAGCAGCCGACAATGCTCCCAGCCCAGTGCGGGTCACACACACGGGGACACGGCATGTTCTCTACCAACGCTACTCGGGGCATGGAATGGAGTCAAGGACACATCAAGGTCGCTTCTGGGCCCATCCGAGGCTTGGGAGGAGACCTGCTGGGCAGAGGTCAGAGCTCATCCCTGCTGCCTGGTCGTGGACAAGCTGCTCCCCAAAAGAGCTTCAGTTGCTTATTTGTAAAACAGGGGTGAGGGTTCCTTCCCGGACAGCTTGTGTCAAATAAAATCAAACTTTTTAATCAATCAGCACCTGTTAGGTGCTGAGACCATACAGGCCGCAGCCCCAAGACCCGCCCTCAGATTAGGAAGGATCCCTGAACCCCTGAAACCTCTGGGGAGCTGCATCCTCAGGGGAGAGCATCGATTGCCCAAAAGTAGAAGCCTGAATCCGGACCACGAGACGGCTTCCTGCCACCACACACCTGCACTACGGCCAGAGAGAGGAGAGCACAGCAGGGTGGACTCCTGCCAGGGATAAGCTCCCCAAAATGCTCGCCCTGCACCCACAAAGCCAGACACAGTGGAAGGGAGGACTCAGGCTCCTGCCACGGCCACCATGCCGAGCTCCGAAGTCACCACGCACAGCCACTGGCAGGGTCAGCTCACCTAGGCTGGGAGAGAAAACCAGGTCCAGATCATCACGGAAACTTCAAAGAAAATACGAAAGAGTTGTGCACATTCGTGAGGCCACTTGTAACTGTGCAAATATCCCAGCGACAGCCTGGAAGGAAGGGTGCAGATGCCTAGCTGCTGTCACCGGAAACTGGTTATTTGGTCTTTACGTATGATGCTTCACTTCTTATAATTTACAAACAAGACTTGAAGCCAAAATGATAAATAGTTTTCAACTCTGGGTAGAAGAGATAGTAGTGAGTGTTGTATCATTCCCAGAACTACTCAGATTTTAAAAACTACCCAATAAATGCACCGTAAATGGCACTGCCAGCCGATCCATGCCAGCTGGGGGTCACCTGCTTTGCTCCTGCTTGGCCCTCAAAGCACCACCCAGCTGGGCAAGAAAGGCTGCTCGTTGCCCTGCCACAGCTGCCCTGGGGAAGATCAGGACGGGGCGGGGAAGGGACGGCCAGCAGCTGTGAGCCTGTGACCTGGCCCTTCCTTCAGCCAAGAAGAGAGCTCATCCAGACCGGGTGCCAGGGGCTGCGGCTTTAAATAAACTTGGACAAGTCCACCTGGGACTAGGAAGCCACACTAACCCTGCCCCCACGGGGCTGTCGACAACTAGACTGCATGGCCCAGGACCTGGGGGACAACGTCAGGGTGTCATCCCCACCCCATGCGTATTGGCCGAGGTGCCTACAGACAGGGGTCTGCTGGGCGAGCCGCTGTGCCGGCCAGCACTCCTCTGCTTCTGTCCATGTCACAGTGGCCTGGACGCCAGGCCTCACTTCTCCCGGGATACAGTGTGGCCTCTGCACCCGTTTCTCTCTGTTGCTTGGGGAGGAGCTGGCAGCCGCTCACCTGTCCCTACCCAGCATCACCCTCTCAGCTGCATCTCCCATGTGGGTGGCAGCAGCCGGTGCCCCGACCTCCAGAGATGGGTTTCTGGGAGCACAGCAGGGTAACGGGCTGGGGCCTGCACCTTGGCACACAGATAAGAGGCCTAGAAGTTTCCCAGGAAAGAGACCCCTGCTTCCCTCCTCAGAGAGCATGACACACTGACCGCGGCCACCTGTCCCCACACGCAGGACATAGAGTCTCTATCCGAGGTCAACGCTGGACCTCTGTCCCTACCTGTAAACTCCCAGCCCCTCGCCCTCTTCCCTACAGGCCTCCAGCCAGCCCCGGGCAGCTCGGAAATGTTCCTCCAGGCCCCCGTCCCTGAGCGCCGCCCCCCACCCGGAGGAGCCCGGGTCTAAACGGATCGAGGCCCCGGACCCAGCGGCTCTCCAGGTGTACTGGGCCCCACCCTGGACCGTCAGCTCCGAGTCCCTCCACGCCGGTCCTGACCGGAATCCTCCGCACGTGCAGGACCAGGGGGAGGCACCCGCACCCCTCAGCCGGCCACGATCGCTCGGGTATCTGCTATCAGCGTTCCTCGCCACCACAGGGGTGCACCCGGCGCTTTTTTAGTAAAGAAAAAAAAAAATGCTGGTGCATGTGTAAGAGGAAATCGCGCCAGCGCCCCCACCGCGCAGGAGGGACAGGAGCTGGGGGAGGCCTCGGCGGAGAGGCGAGGAGCACGGCGGGGTCCGAGGCTGGCAGCCACCTGCCCAGAAAAGACGACCCAGCTCGGGCACGCAGGGCCCCTCGGATACGCGCGCGTGGGGCACCTGTTCCCCGTGGCCACCTGCCCGCCCTCGCGCCCCTCAGCCGCCCCCACCCCCAGTGCGTCCCCTTCCCGGCTCGATGGCCCCAAACCAGGAGCCACGCGGGTCCCCGCCGCGCCCTGCTCCGCCACCCTTGTGCCCCAGCCCAGACTCCCCGATCTCGGCCCCCCCTTCCTGCTTCCAGAAGAATCAGGGGGACCCTGGCAGGAGCGGCCCCTGCCGCGGCTCAGGAACGGGGAACGCGCGCGCCCTGGGCGCCCCCTCCCCGCCTCCGCGCCGCGACCCTCCCGCCGCAAATGCGTCATGTCTGCCGGCGCCGGCGACACCTGCTGCGGCCCCAGTCCCGGGCAGGGCCGCGCGCGGGGACCGGGCCGGGCGGGGGCCGGAGCCGGGCTGGGGCCAGGTCCGCGCCCTGTCTGCGCGCGGCTCTTACTTGCCAATGTCCTCGTAGAGCTGGTACTCGTCGGTGAAGCGGGTGCAGGTCACCGTGGTGGCCATGGCGGCGGCGGGCTCGGCGTGCGCTCGGCGGCGCTCGGGCGGCGGCGGCGACACGGCTCCCGCTCGCGGGCACGGTGGCGACACGGGCGGGGGCCTGGCTGGGCGGCGAGCGCACGCGAGATCTGCGCGCTCTGTCCCCTCCAGGAGCGCGCCGCACACCTACGCGCGGGGAGCGCGGGCACCGCCGGCCCCGCCCCGCACCCGCGCCTGGCACGCGCACTGCGCCCGCACCCCGCGCGCACACCAGTTCCCGCACCGCACTGCGCCCGCACGCAGTGCTCGCCCGGCCCCCGCGCCCACCCGCGGCCCGCCGGCGCCCGCCCCCGCGCCCACCCGCGGCCCGCACCCCCTGCCTGCGTGCTCCCGGGACCACGCGTCGGAAGCCTAGTGCCTTTCCTCTCGTCTCCCCACAACCCCAGGCCACTTCGCCAGGACAGCAAGACGGAACCAGAACCCACCGGTGGGGGTGGGGTTCCTGCGCTGCCTTCCCCAAGACTGGCTCGGCACAGCCCTTGCACTCCGGCTGACCCAAGAGCTTCCCAGGCTGGGCGTCCTCCTCGTGGTCCCAGTCCCTTTTTCGATGGTCCTAGGCTCTGTGACTCGGGTCCCTGGGGTTCCACAGACAGACACTTGCAGCCCAGGCCCACAGGCCTTGAGGGACCCTGGATCTGGGCGCTCAGAGCCGCACTCAGGTCCGCCAGGCCTGGTCCAGCTGCCTGCACCACCATGCTAGGCCCGGAAGCTGAGGATCCGATCTGCTCTGCGCCCCTCCTCCCAGGCCCCTCTTAAAAGCGCCCTGGAAGCCGGGAGGAGTGGTCACCAGCCAACGCTAGGTGGGGTTGGCCGCAGCTGCCCAGGTACAGATCCCAGGGCTGTCCAGTTAGCCCAGGGTTCCCTGGGGACCACAAGAAGTATCCATGGGGAAGGAAAAAGGAGGCCTCTTGGATCCTTCCAGGCCTCTTGGACCCTTCCCCAACAGGGTGTATTTGGCAGCCAGTCCCTGTCCCCTGGGGTCACAGGTAAGTGTGGGTTCCAGGGCAGGTCCCAGGCAGAAGCTGTCAGCTGACCAAGCAAAGGACACCCAGACCTGCCTCGGCTCAGCCACCTGGGCACCAGGCACAGACCCTTGGGAAACCCTGGCCACCCTGACAGAGGGACCTCAGACGGATGGTTTGCGCTTGGTTGTGTCTGAGCCCACAGGAGCAGGAAAAGGGAGAGTCACACCTCCCACCAGGAGCCCGGGAGAGGACATGCTGGGGGCCAGCGATGGCTGAGGCTGGCAGCGCCTGTTCGCACTTCACGTGGATTTCCGTGGTCATTCTCAATCCTGGGAGTATTACCCGTTTTACTAGAGGGAACAAGAGAGACAGAGCCTGCCCACAGCCACACAGCCAGCAGGTGGCTGGGGCTCCAACCCCACTGACAATAAAAGCCTCCCATGCCTTTTACTGTCACACACACGTTTATACTCACACACATATACTGTCATACACAGTCAGACACGCACATAAATACACACATGGAAACAATATGCACACGTATACACACACACACACACCGCTTCCCATAACCACAGGCGAGCACAGAGGCAAGCAGACTGCCCAGGACCACAAGTTGGGGTCACTTAGGGGTGTTCCTCCCCTCTCTACTGCTGTTACCCCTTGGACCCCCCAGAGCCCCTCCTCTGAACTGAAACCTTCCAGCAGGATTCAAAGCTGCCCTGATGAGACAAGGAGGTCCTGAGTCTCTGCCAACCCCAGAGGGCTTATTCCTCATGGTGACAGGTGTCCAGCTGTGACTCTGGTCCTCAGGAGCCCTTGCAACGCCTTTGACTCTGGTCAGAGAGGCCTGGACCTCCTCGCTGCTCCCCCCTCCCCTCAGGAATGGTCCTCTGCACCCCCACCCCGTGTCATCTCTGCCCCCCACCTTGTCCTTTTGAGCGCTCTTTCGTAAGCAAGGAGGGCTCCCTCCCAGGTGGCAGCTGGGGTGGTTGTGGGGAATATCAGCTCTGGGAGGTTATTGTTAGGACAGTCACCATGGCAACAGGCGTCACATCTGCAGAGCCAAAAGTGCTGCACATGGGGCTCATTCTCCCGAAGAAAGCCACAGCCTTGCCCGTCCCCACCTTGAGGGCTGCTGTCTTGTAGGGAAATGTCTCTGCCCCCACCTATCCCTGCCTCAGCCCTCTACCCAGGAAGACCTGTGTCCCTTGATAGCCACCAACTGGCCCTGGACAGGGCCACCTATTCAGGATGCTGCAGCAGGCACGTGAGGGGCCAGTGGTGGAGCTCTAGGTAGTGGCAGTGGTGTTGGTTGGGATGACGGTGATCTCGGAGATGGCGCTGGTGATGGGAAGATGGAGATGGTGGAGGTGACAGTGGTCATGGGGGTGGTGACTGTGATGGAGGTGGGGAGAGTAGTGGTGAGGGTGACGGTGCTGGCAGTGGTCCCAGCAGAGGTGAGAGCTGCGGTTTTCACCTCCGGGAAACTGTCCTGAAGGCCAACGCCCACTGCCTCAAACCTCACAACAGCGAGATGGGGCAGCCAGTTCTTCCCTTTACACAAAGGAAACTGAGGCACAGAGGAACTGACCAGCATGGATCACACACCTGGTCTGGGATCTGCTTTCCTAACTGGTGCCTTTAGCCATCTCCTGTGCCAGTGTCCGCCTGGTCTTTCTTGTGCCCGGGCACCAAATCACGTCAGGGAGGAAATGGACAAGGTGGCTGCATCTGCAGGGTTTGTGTCCCAGACCAACAGTAAACCAAGCAGGCGCCAGAAGTGAACCTGGCTACACAGTTGGGCTTTTTGCACGGCTTCTGTGATCCAGTTAACCATGGGCCAAAATTACAGGGTGGGAAATTGTGCTTTCTGAGCAGATGTCTGTGGAAGGCGATGTGGAAGCTGCAGTGACAGAGAGTGGCTAACCATGAGAGGGTCAGCAGAGAGGGTTTTGGCAGAAGAGGCTGCTGTGCAAAGGCCCTGAGGCCAGATAGGGAGAAGGGGAACAAGAGAGAGCCAGCAGAGGCGCCACTGTGCCCTGTGGATGCTTTGTCTGTGCCTAAGTCCCCCAAGGCATAGGAAGCACCGTGATGACCAACAAGCAACTGGAGAAGCCACCAGTCAGAGGTGCAGGCAGGAACCCCAGACTCACTCCCTTTCATCAGGTATGAGGCAGAGGTGGGCACCCTGGGCAGAGGACAGTGGGGAGCAGCCATGTGCAGCCTCTCCAGGCGGGAGCTCAGTACCACCTCCACACCCTAACCAGGCCACTGGCCACCTGGGATTCCCCAGAGCACCTGACTCTCCCTGGCTGCAGGGCAAGGTGGACCCCTCCTGTGCGAGCCACTGTGCCTGCTCTGGTTGAGGTCTCCACCTCCCAGAGGGACCATGCACAGTCCCAGTGTGGCTGCCAACCCAGGCATCTCCCTGGCCAGGAGTAGCTTCTGGGCCTGGGAAGGCCAGGGGACAGCACGAGCTCCTGTTCTCTTCTCAGTGGACACACTGGGATTGTCGTCATGGAAACTACATCCTTACAGGGATCAGACCTGCAGTGGAGCCTGTCCCATCCTGTCCTGTGCAGCCTCCACCAGACACACAAAGGCTGCTCATCACAGCGGCCCATGGGCAGCAGCCAGGCTGACCCAAGATGGACAGGGGCCAGGCCTCACAGGCCTGGCTGCTTCCCCATTCTGCTCTCGTGTCTCCTGGTGTTCTGTCCACAGGGAGATCCAGCCATCACATCCCTGTTCTAAGCCAGGGATAAAGATGGGAGGACAATGACGGGTGCTGGTTGGATTCCTGCTTGGTGGCTCCACAGGCCAGCGTGTGATCACAGGGCTGCCCTTGGCGGCTAAGGGGTCCCTGAGCAAGTGAAGGTGCCTCCTGGGGACACCTGGAGGTCCTGGTGCCTGTGAGACCTGGGCCGTGGCTGGCAGCACCGGGAGCGCGCTGGCTCTGGGCTCAGAGCTGTAGCTGAAGCCACTGTGCTCCCGGGGCACACGCCGAGGATCATGGACTGTACGGGGAGGACGGCAGCAGCGCTTTCATACAGCTGAGCACACACCTTCCCCCAGAAGCATCACTTCCTCTCTTAGGTATTTATCCAGAAGAAATAAAAGCACATCCCCAAAAAGGGAAATAGGAGCGTGTATAAGTACGTTTATAGTAGCTCTATTCATAGAACTAAAACTCAGGAGCTGCGGGAGTGTCTGTAAACAGAATCACAGAAAACAACTTGGTACGGAGGAATAAAAAAGATACTGATACCCTTACCAGTGTGGATGAGTCGCTCAGACAAAAAGCTGAACAAAAGCAGCCAGGCGCAGAGGCACGCAAGGCGCGGCCCCAGGCCTGCGGATCCCACGGTCCTGTGGTTCAGAAGTCACCACAGAGGGTCCAGGGTGGCTAGGACCAGGGAAGGGGTTCTCTGGGATGTAGAAATGCCTTGTCTATGTTTATGACTGCTCAAGTGACTATGTCTACGACTGTACACCTAAACTCAGTGCATTCTATGGAACTGTCATTTATGTGTGAATTCCATGTGATTATGCAGATAAATTATACATTGATGTAAAAATTACATGAAATGTATGCAGGGGAAATTCAGTTTTTCTCAGCCACATGGAAGAGTGTTAGCCATGGAGGGAGCATTAGGAGACAAAGGAGATCTCAAAAAAATTCTACAATTGCAGCCATCATTGATGACAATATAAAAATTAAGACAAAGGCATGCTCGGGGCACAGTCCTGTCACCAGCATTCAGGAGGCTGAGGCAGGAGGCTCAGCACAAGTCCAAGGCCAGTTTGGGCTACATAGTGAGTTCAAGGTCAGCCTGAATTACCAGACCCTATCTCCAAAAACTAAATAAGACAAAATAAAGGAAAGCCAAGTAAGTCCACTCAGCAGGAAATTTAAATAATAAGCTACGTGACAAAACTTAGTAGCAGACACAAGTGAAGCCATTTTATACAACGATTCCGGGCCTGGCGGAAGCCAAGCTCAGTGTGGATGCAGTAAGGAACGGGTGAGGTGGGAAGAAACGAAGAGTTACAGCTTGAGGAGCCAGGGACCATCGGCAAAATCACCTCAAGTGAGCTGGGGGGAGTTTGACGACACCAACAGAAACGAATGATAGAAACAACAATCAAACAGCCAATCAGCGACACCAAATGCTAAATTTGGGGGAAAAATTATTTTCTACTTTTTAAAATCTATTTTGCAGTGCTGGGATCAAACCCAAGGCTTCACACATGCTAGAGAAGCCCTTTACAACTCAGCCACCCTGCAGGTCCCCCTTCCCAATTTTTTCCCTCTGTTTCTTTGAGCCAGAGTCTGTCTATATAGCTCCTCCTTCCTCAGCCTCCTGAGTGCTGGAGTTACAGGTGTGCAGCACCACGCTTGGCTTCCCTGTCCCAATTTTTAAAAAGCAAAATAGACACCTCTTTGACAAATCTCACCAATAACAAAAGTAAGACAGAAGAATAAGCAACAGAAGAGAATTAAAAGGAAGGAATAAAGACAGATGGAAGAGAATACACCCAGCCCTCAAACCCAAGCATTCAGTCAACCCTGGATCAAAACTATTGGGCAAAAAACTACGTCTCTACTGAACACAAAACATATTTTCCCTTGTCATTATCCCCCCATGCGATACTTAGGTATAACAAGTGTTTACACAGCTCTCGCGTCGCGTTAGGTGTGAGAAGCAATCTCAGGTGATGTTAAGGGGAAGGGAAGATCGTGCGGGTTTTAGTCATCTACTGAGCCATTGCAGGGGAAGGGTTTGGCACTGAGCGCACCGGGACACCAGCCCAGTGAATTCACAGCTGATCCTAAGCGGTGACTGGACCATGGGAATTTTACCAGGAAGTGGAAGGAGAGAGGTGAAGTGGAATTTGTTCTGGACATAAGTATAAATCACCCATGTGGCTCCCACTGTAGTGTTTTTTAACACTACAGAATACGTGTAAGCACCGCAGTGAGCTTTGCAAAAGAAGAACGCGTGCATTCATTGTATTTTACTGTTTCTTTTAAAAAGCCAGCTTAAAATGCTTTTTAAAAAGCATTAAGAAAGAGGGGTGCGGAGAAATGGACACCCCTCAAGGGCCCACAAGCCGCCGTCTGCTCGTTCTCAGCCTCAGGGTGTGGAAGGCTCACGCGTGCTGGTGGCTTTGTCTCCAGCTTTGGTTACATCTTGCCTTGTGTCCTTGCACCTGCCAGGCACTGAGCATCAGGTTCTGGTCCACGGGGCAGAGGCGGGAGGCCTTGGGGCCACATCGGGCAGGGGGCACAGGAGCTGGGTGAGCCTGAATGCCCTGACCAGGGACTCCGTTGCTCAGGGCCGGGGGCGGGGGAAGGAATCTGTAATAAAGATATGCACAGTGGTGCTATTTATAGCCGAGAAAGCTGGAAGCCACCCAGCTCACCCCCTGGCAGGACCGCCTGGCAGGGCACAGAGGAGGAGATGGCAGCCACGTGGCACGGGAAGGCCGGGCTTGGGGACGCGCCAGGTGTCTCTGCCACTGCAGCAATGGAAGCAGCAGGCTGGGCGCTGAGCTGGGGCCAGCACAGGCACAGCCAGGGTGACACGGCTGAGCAGCCCACCCTGTGCGTGGGATGTGTCACCCAGCCCTGTGCACGAAGGAAGTCCAAGTCCAGGGTGACAGGAAGACCACCTGCTAGGTAACTGCCTGGACCTGCACAGCAGCAGCCTTCCCCCGCACTCTACCTGTCCCAGAGGACACCGTGTCTCCAGCAGTGACACTGCCACTCCAGAAACCCTGGCCTGGGACAGGGCCAGTGGAGGGGGGAAAGACGATGGATGAGCTGGGAGCCGCAGCCCAAGGGTACCATGGGCTCTGCCATGCTCTGGCCTATGTTTGACCTGCCTTAGGCCTTGGACCCACACTCTGTCCTCTCTCTGGTACTTGCCCAGATCTGTGCCCATATTCCAGCCTGCAGGGCCCCAAGGGAGGCCAACAAAAAAGCCATGGGGTATGTTTGTGCTGGGCACCTGTCCCAGCCCTAGTCAGTGTCCGTGTCCACTGGGCCGGCTCTGCAACGTCCTCCGTCTCTGGCCTTATTGGGCTCAAGAGTAGAGCCATAGCCCCAGCACACTGGCCCAGGACCTAGTAGCCAGTGCATGACACCTGCTGGTCAGACCCTGGTGTGGCCCTGATGTGGCCCTGACCTTGGGTCACCAGACCTGGCCTCTCCTGTCCTGGTGACTCTGAGGCTTGCAGAACCTGTGCTCCATAGTGGCTCCCAAAGGTCCTTAGTCTCTGCAGGGGGTTGGGCGGGTCCTGGTCCCCAGCCCTGCCACCACCCCAGGAGAGTCACCGAGGCCAGGTCCAACCTCTTCCACCTCACCTGGAGGCCACCATGTGTTCACAGGGCAGTAAGGGAGCTGTAGGCTGGGTCTGGGTGGCCCAGCATGGAGAGAAACATGCCAAGTTGCTGGTGTGCAATCACAGTGTGACCTCTGCTTGGGGTTGTAGAACCAAAGGGCTTCAGCGCCCCAGTCCTACAGCATCAGAGCAGGCATGGCCTGAGGCCAGGGGCTGTGGAGGACAGGGGTGCAGCCTGGCAGTGTCCGGGGGCAGGAGAAGGCCCCTCAGGGTCTCAGGTGCAGCAGGTCTCAGGGAGGCAGCTGTGGACGAGCCAGGCAGAGGGATTGGGCTCCTGACAGGAAGTGCCATCAGGTGTGGCCTGGGGCCAGGCCTCAGGGGGTCAAGGAGGGCACAGGGTCAGGGTGGGAGGAGGTGTGTGTCGCTGTCCACCAGGAATGACGTGATTTTCACATCTAGACACTGCAGGCTGGCAGAGCCAGACCTGCCTCCCTCCACATGGACAACCAGAGCGTGGGCCAGTGGAGCCCGCTGTCTTCAGGAGGACCCAGGTGGCACAGTCGTGGGTCCCCTTGAGAAGGGAAGTGACTGAGGTGCGACCCACAGCCCCTGGGACAGCAGCACGACTGCCTCCTCTTCCACCACAGCCAGGACAAGAAAGGGCCCTTCATCCAGAGAGTTGGCGCTGGACCCACCACCGCCTGCCAGCCCCTCGGTAACTGTTCCTGCTAGTGGATCAACTATGTCCAGTGACCCCTATTACTCAGCAATGGCCCTGCAGCATGAGTGTCAGAAGGGAAGACTGGGCATCGATGATGGAGACAGACTGGCACTGGAGCACACAATGCTGCAGGGCACAGAGGAGGAAACAGAGTCTGTATCTCAGCACACTGGGAGGCAGAGGCAGGAGGATCACAAGTTTAAGCCAGCTTGGGCAATTTAGTGACTTGGCCAGTAGCTAATCCTAACATCTCCTCCTCAAAAAAGAAAAAGCAAAACAAAAATAGCTTCATATTGACCTACATCCTGAACCTTTTTAGATGTTTTTATTGTCTTACTTTGAGACAGGGTCTTGCTAAATTGCCAAGTTGCCCAGGCTGGGCTGGAACTTGTGACCCTTCTGCCTCGGCCTTCCAGAGCCCTGGAATTACAGGCTTATACAAGGAAAAAACATTGTTACAGCTACCCTTAAAAGCGTAAGAAAGTTCCTATCTATTCCTAGAACATGATCTGAATAATTCTAATCTTTTTAAAACGTGTCAGAACTTACGGCTCAGCCGTACGATCAGATGGGGACGCTCTGAGCATGTCGTGGGATAATGTGCATTCTGTCGCCGTGGGGACGGCGCTCCACCGCCCCACACATGGTGTTTGTTAGTTGTTATTCGACCTCACCAAGGTTCTTGTCTGTTCGTTCTCTCCTTTACTGCGGGAAGCGGGCTGTGATTGCCAAATTTTCTCTCCCTCCTTTCGTCGTTGTCAATTTTACTTTCTGTGAAGAAGCTGGGAAGGAAATTCCAGTTGTATCTCTCCAGGGTGTTGTCCACCCTCCAACTGCTGCGGTACCCTCAGCCTCTCAGTGCCTCTCCTATCAGTGCCAGCCCAGCTCCCCTGGCCACACACACACATGCACCCACACGCGCGAACACACACACATGCGAACACACATACACAAACACACACGCACACACATGCAGAAACCGCAGGGCGTGGCTGGTCCTCAGCCTGCAGATCCGGCTCTGGGCGGGCACCCTTGACCTCGGAACCCACAGGCCTTTTCTGGTGGAAAAGACGATTTAGCCTCGGGGGGCAGGACTCAGGAGCGGCAGGCATGCTGTGTGATGATCCCAAGCCCTGGACACGGGCTCTGGTGAGAGTCCCAGCAGACAGCGCTTCACACGTCACTGCTCACACTCAAACTTCTCCCTTAATAAACTGTGACCAGTGCTTAACAGCCCTCCTGAGTCCTGTGAGTCCTTCCAGGGGATCTGAGAGTGGTCTTGGGGACCCACGACACTCCTGGGACATTTCCTCATCACAGGGGCACCATACCTCACTGCCACAGCTTCAGGAAGGGGAGGTTTACTTTGGCTGATGAGACCCTCCATGGTCAGCTCCAGGGCAGGGTGGGTGCATGGTGCATGGGGACAGGAAGCAGAGAGCAGAGGAGGAGCCCTGAGGGAGAGGTGGCCTTCCAGGCCACACACCACAGGCTGGCCTGTCCTGACAGGGCCCCAGCAGCGCATTCAGCTGGAAGGTGGAGGACCCCCCCTTGAGAGGTTCCCTCCACCTGGGAGTGCATGAGGTGTGGGGGACACCAAGGCATAAACCTAGCACTGTGACTTTCACTCTCTCCATCCTGGTAGCAAATATGTCTCCTGTGGTACCAGAGTTTTCAGTCTTTTGCTTGGAATAGTCCACTTGCACTTAGCTTCTGATTTAACATGAGCTACTCTCCTGTGTGAAATTTTTTCTATCTGTACACACGATGTGTTTTACATCCTTTCCCCCACTAAAATGGAGATTGAAACCAGGGCTTTCCAAACTACATTCCCATCCCTTTTTCTAATTTTTTGATTTTGAGAGAAAACTCTAAGTTGAAAATTGCCCAGGCTGAGCTTGAATTTATGATTTTCCTGCCTCAGCCTCCCAGAGTGCTGGAATTACAGGTATGTACTGACACACCTGGCTTAGTTTTTGCTTTTGTTTGCAGTATTTTTTTATTATTCCATCCCCCTCATTAATTTGTTGTTTATCCATTTCTTCACAATTATTTTATTACTTCCTATTTACAGGCATGTACCTTTTTTTTTTGTGGTTACCTTGGTGACAACATGCCTGAACAATTCCCTGATGTCATTTTAAAACTTTGCCTTAGAAATATCTTCATTTTACCTTCACTTTTGAAGACTATTTTTACTACCAAATTCTAAGGAACTGTAGGTTGGCAGTTATTTTTCCCAGCACTTTAAAAATGTTTTTTGTTTATACATATTTTTAACCTTCTGACTTCAGTGATTTGCACTGAAGTGCCTGCTGTCTGTGCTAATGTCACTCCTTGGAAATTATTTTCCAAACATTCCTTTTTCAAAACTCTGGCTCCTCTTAAGGTTACCTTTGATTACCCCGCTGGGGTCCATGGGCACCTCAGTCTGAGGACCAGTGACATTCATGTTTCCCGACGTCCCCACCCTCTTCTCTTGCTTCTCCCTGTCATCTTCCTTGTCCTTTCAGGACTGCAGCTGTGTCTGTGTCACGGCTTCTCCACCTGCCGCCCCCGTGCTGATCTGTACCCTCATTCCTCAGGTGATCACGGGGGATCAGCGCGGCTATTTCCTTCACTCCTGTCTTCCACTTCTGTGAACCCTCCCAGTCCCCTTCGGTCAGCCCTCCTCCCTCGATTCCAACTATTCTAAATACCAGCCATGTGCTAGAACCCCTCCTGAGTGCTGGGATGGCAGTCAGTGCCCCCGCTGGCTTAAAGACTTCAAGTTGGTATCCAGTAACTCCAATACCTGTTGGGAATTTTTCTTACTCATTTTTCTTAGTATGCCTTTACCTTTTTTTTTTTTTTTTTTTTGGACAGAGTATCACTATATAGTCCATGTTGGCATTGGACTCAGGCTGATCTTGAGCTCATGGCAAGCCTCCTGCCTCATCCTCCAGAGTTCTGGGATTACAAGTGTGTACCACCATACCCGGCTTATGCCTAGTAATTTTAGATTGAATGTTGGGCATTTGCTTATGCAAAATAATAGAGGCTCTGGCTGCTCCAGAGAGGGTCACCTTATCTTGGGGGCCCCTGGCTTGTGAGAAGACTACCTTTTTGAGGTTGACTGAGGTTCCCCCAAGCTGAGGTCATGAATTCTCACTGTTGTCTTTTTGTTGTTTTCTTTTTTTCTATTCTTAGAGACACAGTTTCACTATGCAGTTCAGATGGGCCTTGAACTCATTTTGTAGGCCAGGCTGCCTAGACCTCACAGCGATCCTCCTGCCTCAGCCTGCTGAGCACTGGGATTACAGGTATGCGACACCACGCCCAGCTGCTGAGTCTTTATAGCCAGGAGATCATCAGGACCCAGCTCCCTGCAGACTTTCCCAGTGGCCTGGCCCATGTCACGTGTGTGAACTGCTCTAAACTGGAAACAAAAACACCAGAGACAGGCAAATGTACAGATGGCGTCGAATCACGCGTCTCCAGAGGAAAATGAACACGTGGAAACAGCCCCCTCCTCCAGTGCGCCCTCCCCACCCCATGTGGCCCTGAGCGGACACACAGATCCTGTCATTTGAGTTTGTCTGTCTGTCCTGAGATAGGCTATGTAGTTCAGGCTGGCCTTGAACTCACTATGTTGCCCAGGGTGGCTTTATAAAAAATTGTGATAAAATATGTGTGTGCAAGTCGCTTTGGAGCACCCCCTGGGGCATCTGTGCACCCACCATGCCGTCGGCCACTAGTGTCACAGTTTTTTTTTTGTTTTTGCCTTTTTGAGAGAGGGTCTCACTATACAGTTCAGGCTTCACTTTGTAGGCCAGGCTGGTCTCAAACTCACAAAGATCCTCCTGCATCAGCCTCCCCAGTACTGGGATTACAGGCGTGCGCCCACATCTGAAGGCACTTCCTCCCTCCACGCAGAATGCGACCAACTGCGGCCCAGAGCGGCTCCCGGGCTGGTGGCCGCCTTGGTCTGTGTCTGGTTCCTTCTGCTTGCATCTTCCAGATCAGCCCCAGCCCCAGGGAGCCGAGTCTCTTCCCTGGGTGCCCCTCACAGAGGGCAGACGTGAGCCAAGGATGGGCCTTGTGGCCATTGTGAACGGTGCGCCAGAGAGCAATGGTGAGAAGTGTGTTTGGATCTTGTTTTTAATTCTTTCAGGTATATGTTAGAGTGGAATTCTTTGCCACAGAATAAGTCCTTGGTTAACCTTTTCTTCTTTTCTTTCTCTCTCTTTTTTCTAGTATGGGGCCTTGAATCCAGGACCTTCTCACTGAACTATACCCTCAATGTTTTTCATTATTATTACTATTTATTTTGAGACGAGGTCTTGCCAAGTTCCTAAATTGCCCAGACTGGGCTCAAACTTGAGATCCTCCTGCCTCAGCCTCCCAGAGTGGTGGGAGTACAGATCTGAGCCACCATCCCTGGCTTGGTAATGTATTTTGATACCTTGATTTAAAAAAAATTTTTTTTTCATAAACATCATTTAACCTATTTTTAAAATTTTGTTGTCCATGCTTTGTTGTCTTGTCGTAAAAGCCACTGTTGAATTCCAAGCTACAAAGATCACACCTGTTTTATGGCTGTAGCTTTTGGCTCAGGTTTGAGACCATCATGAGTGAATCTGCGTGTGGGGTGCGAGGTGGGGTCAGACTTCCTGCTGTGAACCACGGAGGGTTTGCAGAGTGGCTAGCGGGAGAGCAAGGGCTGCACCACGACGCAGGGGCACCACGCTCTCTCTGGGGGGAGGGAAATATTCTAAACCTAGGCCACGGCGAGGGCCGTACCCGGTGAACGGCTGTCACCAAAGGGCGAGTTTATACTGTGCGAATTATCCCTCAATAAAGCTGTTATTAAAGAGAACAAACAAAGGGAACAGCTGGTCTCGACAAGGGAGGGCAGGCTGAGCAGCCCGGCCCGAGACTCAGCGAGGCGACAGCTGCCCAAGCCTCCCACATGGTGGGCCCTGAAGTGCCGGGGTTGGCTCTAGATTACTCCACAGTGTTGTGTTTTTAGAAATTGTCTTTCATGAATCTTTCCCCATCTCAGACTCAGGGCCAGATACTGCTTCTGACTCTTTAATCAATCACAAGAGCAATGTGGGCAGTGCAGGTGTACACATGTCTTGGGAGTGGATGGGAGCTTCAAGGAAAGGGCAGGAGCACTGGCAGCCCAACCAAAGGCCAAGATGAGGCCCAGATCCTCACTGGTGTCTCCTCCTCCAGCGAGGGTGTTGGGCCCTAGTGTCCCTGGTTGGTTGCATGAAGCCTCTTTGTGGGTGGTGGGGGTTGGAACGTGGGGAGTCAATTCTCTCTCTGTGGAGCAGGGCATGGTTTCCTGACACCTCAGGGAACCCATTATGTTCCTGCATTTGGAGCTGAAGCAGGGCAGTCAGTACCTTCTTGGGGCACTGCTGGAGTAACTGCAAAGGACCCTGGTGGGTCCCTGGCCAGTCCCTGTGAGACTTCTTGGGGTCCCGCTTCATACCAGGGCCACCCAGGTCAGAAAGAACAAAGGAGAACAACCAGGCACATGCTCCTATGATCCCAGCTACCCAGGAGTCCAAGGCAGGAGGCTCTCAAGTTCAAGGCCAGCCTGGGTGACTTATCGAGACCTTGTCTCAAAATATAGTTTTTAAAAAGGGCTGGGAGTGTGGCTCAGGGCTGGAGCCCAAGCCTAGCGCTGCAGCCTGGGGTTTGTCCTGGCATCACACAGGCGCTGCCAGCACTGCCCCAGGTCACCAGGCAGAACCCTTGCCTTCTCCACTCTGCACCTGGTTCTGCCTGCAGCACAGGCTGCAGACCTGGGGGTTTACGCGCTGACACTGGGGTGGCCGCAGCAGGCCCCTGCGCCTCCCAGCCCTCACACAGCCTCCAGCACTCCCGTTCCCACCTGTCTCTGCCCCAAGCAAAGCCACCTCAGGGGCTGGTAGCGCAGGGGTGTGGCGACAGCAGACCAGGGTGGGTCTGTGTCTCCCTGGAAGGTCCCCTTGATGCTGTCCCGAGCTGCTGGATGCCTGGCCCCTCGGCTGAGGGCCTCTTCCAGGGATACAGAGACCCCCCAGGGCCCGCCCTGCAGTGCCGCCCTATGTCACCCCCTCGGCCAGTGCCCAGGACGGGCCCTCTGGGAAGTGGCACCTCTTCCCACCACCCCACCTGCCCCTTTGCATTTTAGGGGACACACAGGTCTCTCATTCCCAGTGCTGGGCTGACTGGGTGGGGAGGGGATGACAAGCAGTGCCACTCGGAGCGCAGGGCTGAGTCTCTGATTCCCCGGCAAAGCTGTTCAGCCAAACTTAGCACAGAAAGCGACTCGGGCTGAACTCTACCTAGCAACGGGACTGGCAGCTGATTTGCAAGCTGGTATTTTTATCCCCGGATGGGAACAGCTGAGAAGAGTGGCCACCTCCTGCGTCCCTCTGCTCCTTCCCGCACCGCCCCGGGAGCCCTGCTGCCCTTCCCACTCCTCGGGCCTCTGATCCTGGAGGCAGGCGAGCCCGAGAGCCCCAGAGGGGACCAGCAGCCGGGCCCTTTCCTCTTCTCTTCCCTTGTCCCTCTCCCCTGCCCCTGGGCCTCTGTGCCTCCCCTGGGTTCTAGAACCTGGCACCGCTAGCCCCAGCTCCCTTCTCCCAGCCACACTCTCTCCTGCTCACTTCTTGCTGGCCCTTGCTTATGGCCGCAGGACTTTGTGAGGACTGCTGTCCACCAAAATGCCCTCTTTGGGGAGATGATGGCTTCTAAGAGTTTTTCAGTTTGGGGAATTTTTTATTATTTTTATTATTATTATTTTCTTTTGTCAGTAGTGTGGACTGAACCCAGGGCCTTCACACTGAGCTATGTCCCCAAATCTTTTTGCTTTTTTTATTTTGAGACAGTATCTCACTAAACTACTCAGACTGGATCAAACTTGTAGTCCACCTGCTTCAGCCTCCCAGAGTGCTGGGATTATAGCGCACTTGGCTGGCTCTTGGTTTCACAGAGGAAATACAATGTGGAAATCTCTGCAAACTGAATTCCAGTGCCAGAAGAGATGGTTGGATGCAGCATTCTGCAGACACCCGGAAAGACGCCCTGCAGCCAGGAAGGCGGCTGGCGAGGCCCTGGGACGTCTCCTTCCTGTGCAGGCCTGGGGACTGGGAGAGAAGCCCCCAGCCCCCCACAGGACAGAACAGATGACAGCTGAGCCACCATAGAAACTGCTCTCCCTGCCCGAAGGACTGGGAAACAGAAAGCGGCAGGGCTAGGACTCCACGCCCACCTGGTGGTGCCAGGCGCCAAGGCGGGCTGGGCCATCTGTGTGATCATGGCCTTTGTCCCCCTCTATCAATGGCTGGGGAGCCTGGAGCCAGTGCAAAGGCAGCCACCCTCCCTGGCAGCACCGTCAGGACAGTGTGGCAGTGCTGGAACAAAACTGTCCCTGCCTGTCATGCCAGCACTCGGAAGGCTGAGGCAGGAGGATCACTTGGAGTTCAAGGCCAGCGTGGGCCACAGAGTGTGCTCCAACTGTCTGCAACCACAACCCACAGAAGTAGCCCAGACACAGTTCAAACTATAAATTGGACCAACTACTAAAACTGCTTCAGTGGGAGTCAGAGTCTCCTAGCACAGCCCTAAAACACCCAGGATATAACCTAAGATCACGCCTTGGACTGAGAACAAGGAAAGCCATGTCAGTGCCGAGGGAATCAGGTGAGACCAAGCAGCCGCAGGCAGAGGCCTCACCTCCCGGTGGTTCAAGCCATCCTGAAACAAGCTGGAAACAGGAGAGAAACCTCGGCGAAGCACGTCACAAGCTTGTTCTTCATGAAAAACACCGAGCAAAATTACAGACCGGAAAAATTACAGTAAGGAAACTTCAAGCCCTGCTGAGTGGACTTGGGAATGGGGTGCAGACAGCTGGGGAGACAGAGTGAGTCACTCATTCTGGAGACAGAGAGGAAACAGATCTGCAGGAAAACAAAGTCCATGTCACCGGCATCACTGAGGGGGCAGAGGCAGCGTGGTACTGAAAAAGCAGTGAAATAATGTCCCCAAACATCCCACTTTAACATAAACCTGCAGATTTAAGAAGCTGAGCAGATCCCAAATAAGACAAATTGGTCCACAACAAGGCACATCATTATAAACATTCTGAAAACAAAAGACAAAGAAAAAAATCATAGATACATCCAGAGAGACGTGACGCATCACCCAGAGAGGACCCATGAATCCAGGTGACAGGATGTTTTGCACCTGAAACCTGACAGATGTGAGGGACACAATCAAGCAAAGTGCATGACTGTAATCCCAGTACTTGGAGGCTGAGGCAGGAGGATCACCAAGAGTTTGAGGCCAGCCTGGGCTACAAAGTGAGTTCAGGGCCAGCCTAAATTGCATGGCAGGACTCTGTCTCAGAAAAACCCAGACGAAAGGAAAGCCCGACTTGGCCCAACTTGGTGAGAGGGGCAGAAAGGGCCTGCGGCTTCCTTCCTGGGGTCCTTGTCCCAACCACAGCCGCAAGGCATCACCAGGTCCTGAAGGCGGCTCCTCCTCTCCTCCGCTCCAACACCAGCTCTGGGGGGACACGGACCTCACACCACAGCCACGATTACAACTGATTCCCAAACCCCACACTCAGCAATTCATGAAACTTCGGGGGCAGGACCAGCAAGGGAAGAAATAAGCAGCACCGGCAGCCAGTTGGGCCAGGTGGGGCCCAGTACTTCTGGGGACACTCTGTCCCCCGAACAGCAGCGTGCACACCCTTCCCAGTGCCCCAGATACAAACCAACATGTCCCAGGCCAGAAAACAAGCCCAACGCGTGCGGCCTGACAGAAACCACAGTGCACAGCCTCTGAAAACAAAGGAAATATAATAGAAATCAAAAGGAAAGAAAGAAAGGAAAATAGGTAAATCTACCAACACATGTTCGGAAATTTACCAACACACTTCAGAGTAATCCACAGGTCAAAGAGAAAGTCCCAAAGAAAACTAAAAGCTATATAGAACTAGCTGGGCACAGTGGCCCAGGCCTAAAGTTCCAGCTGCTTGGGAGGCTGAGGCAGGGGGGTCACCTGAGTGCAGGAGTTTGAGGCCAACTTAGGCAACACAGAAAGAAACTGTCTTGAAAAATAAGATAAATGTATAATGTATATTTATACATATGCATATTATATATAACTAAATTTCAAAAATCAAAATGTATTGAGCACAGCAAAAGCAACATCAGAGGAAACTTATAGCATATGCTTGTGCCAGAAAAGATAAAATATTTCAACTCAGTAGTCTAAATTGCCACCTCAAGAAAGCATAAAAAGAACAAAGAAAAGTGGAAAAGAATAAAAACAAAAACAAAACTCAAATGAGAAAGAACAAAATAAACCCAAAGCAAACATAAAAAGGAGATTAAAATGATAAAAGCGGAAAAAATATAGAGAAAATTAATGAACCAAAACCCCTGATTCTTCCCCAAAATCAATTAAAATTAGTAAGTCTTTAGCAGAACTGACCGAGACAAAGCCACAAATCGCTAACATTAGCAATGAAGGAGACATCAAAGCAGATCCTGCAGCCATTAAAAGTACCATGGGCCATACACAGTGCCACACCTGTGATCCCAGCACTCAGGAGGCTGAAGCAGGAGGGTCACCACGAGGTCAAGGCCAGCCTGAATTACATAATGAGACCCTGTCTTGAAAAATAAGTAAGTAAATCAAGATGAACCTCTTTCCATTCATAAATTCAACTTAGAATTTATGACTTAGAAGAAGTGGTCCAATTTCTCAAAAATTACAAACTATTCAAACTCAGGCAAAATAAAATAGACAACCTGAATATTCTATAGCCATTAAGGAAATTTAAATAATTCTTCTAAAACTGTTGATAAAGTTATCATCAGACCTGAAAAGTTTAAGAATTAACAGTGATTTCACATAGTCTTTCCCATAAAATCTGACACAGGGCACAGCACAGCTGTTCATTGAAGCCAGGACTAGCCTGACAGCAAACCAGAAAAAGACAAAAGAAGGAAGAGGAGGAGGAGCAAGAAGAAGAGGAAGGAGAAGAAGGAGAAGAGGAAGAAGGAGAGGAGGAGGAGAAAGAAGGGGAAGAGGAGGAACAGAAAAAAGAGGAAGAAGGAAAAGAGGAGGGAGACAAAGAGAAGAGGAGGAGAAAGAGGAAAAAAAAGAGAAGGAAGGAAGGAAAAGGAAAGGAAAGAAAAAAGAAAAGAGGGGAAAGGAAATGAAAACTGCCATGTAATCTCTCATGGACTCTGACACCAAAAATCTTCAACAAAACACCAGCCAATTGAAAAACTTGGAAGCAGCCTATTTATCCATCAGCAGATGAATGGATAAAGAAAATGTGGCATTTACACACAATGCAGTACTGCTGTGCCATAAAGAAGGATAAACTTGAGGTACTTGCAGGAAAATGGATGCAGCCTAAGACGACAAAGTTAACTGAAATAAATCAGATACAGGAGCTTAGATATTTCATGGTTTCATTTATATGAGAAGCCCAAAGCATTAATAAAGAGCAAAATAACAGACAGATCATAGGAATTAGATAGACCTTTTGCAAGTGTGAAAAAGACCAAAAGCTGGAGGGAGGGAGAAAAGGGAAGAGGCAGGTGATAAAACCAGACATTGTATGCACGTCCCAACTCCCCTTAAGGAAAGCTAAGGAGAGCATGGTGCCGGGTGCTGACATGCAAGTGCTGGCCCTCGAAACCCTGAGGAAGAAAAGAATGTCAGCTCTCACACTCTCCTCTGACATGCAATGGAAGTTCTACCCACTATGCAATAAAAAAAGATATATAAATGTAACCAGATTAAAAAGGAAATTAAACTGTTTTTATTTGCAAGTGAAATGGCAGACTACATAGAAAACAGAATCATTTCCTAGCACTTGGGAGGCTGAGGCAGGAGGACTGCCATGAATTCAACATCAGCTTGAGCTACATTAGCAAATTCAAGGAAAATCTGAATTATATGGCAAGACACTGTCTAAAAAAAAAAAGAATAAATGAATGAATCCTGGAGTCTACAAAAGAAATACTACTAGAACTACTAAGTTGAGTGAGGTCACAGGATATAAGATTGGCACACATAAATCTATTTCATTTCTGTGTCACACCTAGTTTTGTTTTTTGGTACTGGGAATCAAACTTAGGACCTTGGGCTTGCCAGGCAGGCACTCTGCAGCTGAGCTATATTACCAGCCCTTCTGTTTCATTTCTATATGCTGACAATAAACATGAAGGCACCAACACAAAAATATATAATTTATGATTGGCCAAAAGAACACGAAACACGTAGGTATAAATTGAACAAAATGAGTTAAACACAGTGAAGAGGTCAATCCTTCTGAAATTTACCTGTTAGGCTTAATGTAATACTTATCAAAAATTCAAAAATAAAAAAATAAAAAAAATTCAGCAAAGGTTTTGTAGACACAGACATTGTTTTTCTAAAATTTACTCTGAAAGGGAAGCTGGGCATGGTGGCACACACCTGTAATCCCAAAACTTGGGAGGCTGAGGCAGCAGGATCACTGCAAGTCAGAGACCACAGGAGCCGTCTGGACTGTATAGTGAGACCCTGTCTTCAAGAACCAAAAAATAAAGTTTATACAAGCCCTGTGATGGTCAAAACAGGTATGAAAGAGGAGAATAAAGCTCACGCTGTCAAGGCTCACACATATCAACAGTAACTGAACCTGATAAGAGTGGAAGAGTAGACACAGACCTGTGGAATATGGGGTGGGACTGAAAATTACGGTGAATGTTTAAATTTTTAGAAATTTATTCCAGCAAAGGTATGTTATCATGAATCTCCCTCAAAACTCTCTCCTTTGCTTAAAACACACTTATCCTATCATCCCTGCCACTTCCTGAAGCGGATCTGGAGTCCTCTGTCCTGAGGGTCAGTGGCCGTGCTGTCCTGGCTGCCTCGATGTCCTGAATTGGTTCAAGACATTTCCCTCTCATGGTCCTTTTGACTCTGAGGAACAGCTGAAAGTTGAAGGCTACCAGATCCAGGGAACAGGCAGACACAGCGTGACAATTTTATAGCCCTCCTTTCCGCTGGATGGCGCTCGGCAGCAGCTTCCCCATTTTTTCCCCTATATTTTGGATTATGCCTCATAAAGGCATTTGCAAAGGAGGACTTCCAGAACTGCTTCAGAAAGCGGCAGAAAGACGGGAGAAGCGCCTTCAAAACAAGGAAGGCTATTCTGAGAGGGAGTCATGGCAACGTGTCTTTTATTGTAATTTTTAAAAATTTAAACATTCACTACATAGTTCAAGCACTCTTTGTAGAATAGAAACCTCAGCAATGGGTCCACACAAACATGCCCAATTCTCTTTAGACAAGGGACAAAAGCAATTCAGTAGTGGGAAGATGGTCTTTCCAACAGTAGAGTGGAAGCGATCAGACAAAGGCAAGGGAGGAAAAACCAGAAGCACCTCGCGCGTGAGACAGGAATTGACTCCCAGTGACTCCTGCACTGACATGTAAAATACAGATTACAAAACTCACAAAACCAAGGTGAGATCTCTGAGATTTAGAATAAGGCAGATTTTTCTTCTTAGACCTGACACCAAAACCCTGACTGATCAAAGGCAAACTTGACCCACTGGCTCTTATCAACAGCAAACGCTTTAGCCCTGAGAGGAACAATGTTCAGCAGATGAAAAGACCAATTAGGCTGCGATGCTGTGAGCTATGTGCTTGGTGTCACACAGATTCCTGGCACACAGCGCCTGTGTGCTTGGACTCAGTCTTCAGAGTGCTAATGAGGTGACCAGCGGCTTCAGAATGCAATCTGGTCACTGGGGAGGCCAGGACAGGATTACAGGGTTGGGACTTTCAGCACCATGTCCAGCTCGCCTGCGGCCGAGCTCTCAGTTGCGCCCATGTGGTGACAGGTTTTGGGGCTCCCAGGAAGCTGGACGTGGGAGGCTCTGGAGGGGCTCTTCCACACCCCCTGCATACATCTCGCACACATCTCATCTGTGTTCTTTGCGATGACCTCTCCAATAACCTGAAGCCACTCAGCCTGACTCCCCATGTGCCATGAGCTGCCCGAGCGGGGGAGAAACAGCCAGGCTTGGGGCTGCAGAATCCTTCTGTGCTGACTGCCGTGTGAAAGCAGAAGAAAAAGGGTTTGCTTTTCCAAGTCATATCATGAGAAAGTATTTGTAAATCGTACAGCCAGCAAAGGAATTTTATTTGAAATAGAAAAAGAATGTTCAAAACTTGATGTTTAAAAATCAGTGGGTTTTTCTAGTTACCTTCCCAAAAGAATTAAAAACATCATTCCACAGGAATGTGTGTGCACCCATGTTTATAGCAGCACAATTTATAACAGTCAGATCTTTGAAACAACCTAAATGTCCATCCACTGAGGGATGGATAAAAGAGATGTGATATTTTTCTACAATAGAATACTGCTCAGCTATAAAGAAGAATAAACAAGAGACTTTTATAGATAAATGGATGCAACTTGAGAATATACTCAATGAAATAAGATACACATGTGTAAACATCATATTGTCTTATTAGTGTGAGAAGCTGAAAAAACAGCCTATGTATATGTTTATATATATATATATGATAGTTATACTACTGATTTCTTTGAGTTTACTGAAGAGAAAGACTTGTGTCGATGTTGTTCAGATAATTGAATGCAGATGTCTTATGCTCTGGTGAACCATTTTGGGATGACAATGTGCAATGTATGTACCATTGTTGTCTCCGCTTGATGTTTTGAAATTTTTAGTTTTTTTCTTTTTCTCCTTGAAATAAAATGGATTTGGGAAAAATAATAATTTTTAAAAATCAACGGGTTTGCTGGGCATGGTGGTACACACCTGTAATCTCAGCACTGTGGCTGAGGCAGGATCGCTGTGAATTCGAGGCCAGCCTGGGCTACCTAAGCGCCTTCAAGGCCAGCCTGAATCCCACAGCTGGCACGCTTTCACGGTCTTGCTGTCCTGGGACTCAGAACTCCCTCACTGGCCTGGAAAGGCTGCTGGCCACCACCTATTTTCAAAGCTGTAGTGCCCAACACGTCATCTCACATCCCCTTCCACAGTTAGGGAGTCCTGTGAGCACGGCAGGTCCAGAGTAACCCGATCTTCAGGGTAACTCATCAGCAACTCTCATTCCATCTGCGAGCTTCATTCTCCGGGCCCAACGCCTCTCACAGGTGTCCAGGATTGGGATGGGGACTCTGGTGGCAGCCACTACTGCCCATCATGTACTAGATGTGTCCCTGGGTTTGTGTCTTCTTTTAAAGAAACAAAAATGTGTCTTCCCTCAAAACCTGAATGTGGATGCCCACAGGAGCCTTATTAGCACGCACGTGTTTGCATTCCCTGTGGGGAGTTGGCACACAGACAAAACACGCTCAAGTTTTTTCACACACACACCCCTGCTCCTTTCAGTTCTTCCCCTTCCCATTGGCAAAGCTCTAGTCCCATTTTTTCCTTCTTTTCTCTCCTTCCTCTTCCTCTCCCCTCCTTCTCCATCTCCAGATCCCCTTCCCATTCAGGAAAGATCTATCTCCCTACTTCCTATTATCTATCTTTTATATATTTTGCCATCTATTTCCATCCATTTAAAAATATACTTTGATTTTCCCATATAGGAGAAACTATGAGATATTTTAAGCTTCTGTGTCTGATTTATTTCATTTAATATTAGTGCCAAGGTGCATCCATTTTCCTACAAATGTCTCAAGTTTATCCTTCTTTATGGTAGTTCTCCATGGTGCGTAAATACCACATTCTCTTTACCCATTCACCTGCTGAGGGACACTTCCAGGATTTAGCTATTATGAAGTGGACAGCTATAAACCAGGGTGTGCGTGGATCGCTGCGATGTGAGATCTTTAACTCTTTCAGGAAGATACTTAGAAGGGGAAGAACTGAGTGAAATTAAATTTCTAGTTTTAGGTTTTTTGTTATTTTTATTTTTTTGAGGAATCTCCTTACTGATCTCTGCTGAACTAGTGGTTGTATTAGTTTACATTCCCATCAACACTCTAAGAGTTCTCTCCCTGCAGCTTTGCCAGCATTTGTCCTAACAAAGTGATTTCTTTACAATGCCCATTCTTTGTGGAGTAAGATGAAACCTTAGTGGTGTTTTAATTTGCATCTAACGACCAGCAATGTTGAACGGTTTTTGGCCATTTGTACCTCCGATAAGTGTCTGTTCATTTTAGTTGCCATTTTTTATTGGATCTTCTTTAACAGGTCTAATTTGCTTTAGGTTTTGTGTGTGTGTGTGTGTGTGTGTGTACCGGTGATCGAACTCACAACCTCACGCTCATCAAGCAAGTGCTTGAACCACTGAGCTAAATCCCTGGCCAAGTTTAAGGCCTTTTTATATTTCAGATGTTAGTCCCTTGTCTGAGGAGTAGCTGGCAAAAAGTTTTCTCCATTCTGTAGCCTGTCTCTTCACTCTGTTGTTTCCTTTGCTGTACAGCTTTTTAATTTGATATGGTCCCATTTGCTGCTTCTCAGTGTTTTCTTGGGACACTGGGGTTCTGTTCAGAAAGTCCTTGCCTATGTCTATATCTCTAAGAGTTTTACCTATGTAAAAATCTTCTAGCAGGTTAAGTGTTTCTGTTTTAAGATTTAGATCTTTGCAGTTGGGAGGCTGAAGCAGGAGAATCACTGCAGGTTCAAAGCCAGCCTGGGCTATATAGGGAGTTCTAAATCATACAGTGAGACTGTCTCAAAAAAAAAAACAAACCCAAAATACAAAAAGTGTAGATCTTTAATTCACTGAAGATTTATTTTTCTTTTTTGAGACAGATCTCACTATGCGGTTCAGGCTGGACTTGAGCTCATTTTGTAGCTTAGGTTAGTCTCAAATTTGCAATGATCCTCCTGCCTCAGCCTCCTGAGTGCTGGGATAACAGGTGTGCATCACATCCAGCTCCCATTGTAATTTTAGGTTAGTGCATAGTGAGATACACGGGTCTAGGCTCAAGTGTTCTGCGTGTGGATGTCCCATTTTCTCCCACGATTAACTAAACAGGCTGTCTTTCCTCCAGTGTGTTTTTGACCCCTTTACCAATGGCTGAATGGCTGTGTGTACCCAGAGTTTTGTTTCTACCTCCTGTCTTCTGTTGCATTGATTTGTGTGTCTGCTTTCGTGCTGGTACCATGCTGTACATACCTTCAACTCTGGGACTGTGGTGTTTCCTGCTTTGCTGTTATTGTTCAGGATTGCTTTTGTATTCTTGGCCTCTTCCATATGAATCCCTGGATTGTTTTCTCTGGATCGCTGAGGAATGCCGCTGGTATTTTCATTGGGATTGCACTGAAGCTATACACCAGTTTTAGAAATGCAGCCATGTTGACAATGTTGGTTCTGCCTATCCAGGCACACAGGGTCTTTCCACTTGCTGATGCCCTCCTCAATCACCTTTTTCAGAGTGATACAGTTTTTCCTGCAGAGGTCTTTCACTTCCTCAGTTAGGTTAACTTCTAGGTATTTAATTTTTCTTGAAGCTATTGTGAATGGCTGTTTTGGTTTGTGCCTGAATGTCTCCCCAAGGCCTACTGCAGTCATGGAGGTGGCTGAATCTAGTGTTTGTGATTAGTTCATTGTCTAGCACTGGGATTGGTGAAGCCAGCATACAATATAAGGGAGACAAGGAGGCATGCTTTTCCCTTTGCCCTTTTGCTCTTGTTGCTTCTAATATCTGCCACAGCCATGCTGCCCTCAGCCATGCCACCTTCCCTTGGAGCCAGCTGAGTACAGACTGAAACCTCCAAAAGCTGTAAACTAAATAAACCTTTTCTTCCTTCATTTTGGGTGTCAGATATTTTGTCCCAGTGAGAGAAAAGTAACAAAGACAATGACACTGTTTTCTTCATTTCTTTCTCAGTGAATTCACTATTTTTGTATAGGAAAGCTATCAATTTTGTGTGTTGATTTTGTATCCTGCAATATTGCTGAATTTGGTTATTAATTCCAGGAGACTTTTGATGGAGTTTTTTGGGTCTTGTAGAGAGGATTATGTCATCTGCAAATAATGATAGTTTTACTTTGTCTTTTCCTATACATATCCCTTTTCATTCTATTTCCCAATTGCTCTCGCTAATGTTTTGAGGACTGTATTGAACAGACTGGTGACAGTGAACACCCTTGTCTTGTTCCTGATTTTAGAGGGAAAGCTTTTAGGTTTTCCCCAATTAATGAGGTTGGCAGTAGGTTTGTTATAAATGGCTTTTATCTGATTGAGATGAGGTCCACCCTAAACCTGTTTTCTTCAGGGTTTTCTTTTTTAATCACGAATGGATGTTGGATTTTTTTTTTCTTTTTTTATCGGTACCAGGGATTAAACTCACGACTGTGCCCTTGCAAGGCAGGTGCTTATGCTGCTGAGCTAAATCCCCAGCTCCTTGGATGTTGGATTTTGACAAAGACTTTTTCTGCATCTATTGAGAGACAATCATGTGATTTTTGGTAGCTTTGTGATGGACAAAACTGAGAAACTACTCATCTGCCCTCTGATGGGTAGCTGGCTTGGCTCTGAGGTTGCCTATGGACCATGACCTGTCACTCACAAAGAACTAGGAGAAAACTATAACACACACAGCTTGCGTGGGCCTCAGGGAAGCTACAAGGAGTGAAAAAGCCAATCTCAAGAAGACACAGGAGGGCTGGGGATTTAGCTCAGCAGCATAAGTTCCTGCCTTGCAAGTGTGCGGTCGTGAGTTCGATCTCTGGTACCGAAAAAAAATAAAAGAAAAAAAGAAGACATAGGAGCTGAGTGTGGTGGCACATACCTGTAATACCATTCTTAGAGAGGCTGAGTTAGGAAGATCTCCATGAGTTCAGGGCTAGCCTGGGCTACAGAGGCAACTCAAGGTCAGTCTAAACTACATAGCAAGACCTGGTATCAAAAAAAGACACAGGAAACCAAGTGTGGTCGTGCATACCTGTAATCTCAGCCCTTGGCTGAGAGGCTGAGACAGGAAGACTGCTTTGAGTTTAAGGCCAGCCAAATATGTTCAAGGGGATGCTGCAGGGCTGTGCATAAACACTGTGAGGGAATTGGTGGAGTGGGAATGAGTCTGGTGGGTCTGTCCCATGGGTCCCATCCTGGCCCTGAGCAGTGGCTGGGGAAGCTGCTCTGCAGCTTCCTGAGCTTTTGGAATTGGTCAAAATGAGAAGGTAGAGGTGAATCCCAGAACCCACCTAGGGTTATTTTGTCAAAAGAATCTCAAGGGTCTTCCACGGTGCCTCCTGCTCTGCCTTGGCTCCTTCTTGACTGCCACACAGGTCCCAGCAAAACCTCCACGTGTCCCCAGCCCTGTCCACGCTCCAGCCTTGCCTCGTGACCCCTCATCCTCAGGCTCCTCCCAGGGAAACCCCCACTGTACCACAGGTGTGGGGGCCTCACATGAACTTCCAGGGTTGACTGCAGCTTGGCGGGGGACACTACTCTGACCCCTGTGGGACTGTAGAGGGCAGCAGACTGGGGGGCTGTGCGCTACAGCAGTTGCTCTTTGAGGATCCCCTGGAGGTGTAAGGGCTATTTTTTCAGGAGCCCAGAAAAGGGGCTTTTGTGAATTTTTTTTTTTTCCCAATGGCTGAAACACAGGAACTCATGACAGGATGGCGTTCCAGCTGGGCAGATGACCAAGTCCTAGAGACGGACGGTGGTGATGGCTGCACAATCTTGTGTCCTAATGTCACTTACAAACGGTTAAAATGGTAAACTTTGTGTCACCACAACAAAAACATTTAAGCCTTCTGCCTAACACCTGGGTGGGGAAAGACACCTGTAGTGGGCAGGGAGAGGGACAGGGATCCGGCTGGGTTTTCTTGGAAGCCTGGCCCTGAAGGGGTGAGGGGAGCTCTGTGGCTCCCCACAAGGGAGGGGCTAGGCCCAGGGTGTTAACCCCAGCTCTGTGGGGCTCATCTAGGGGACCCAGTTGGTGGAGTTGGCTTGCTAGAGGCCAGGGCTGGTGACAGTCTATGCTGAGCCCCATGGCAGGGCCCAACCCAGGACTGCAAACAGCTTAACTCCAAGGTCAGGCCCTTTTGGCCCAGGTGAGGAAACCAAGCCACAGGAATGCCAAGGCTCCATCCAACATCCTGGGGTGGGCGGAGGCAAGGAGGGAGAGGGTATGTATCCTGAAAAAGATGCCCAGCCCCAGGATCGCAGTTCCTCTGCCTGGTGTGGTACCCCAGCACCCCCGACCTGTGTATACCTGCTGAAAACCAGGTGGGGTGAAATCTTTTTGGGGTCCCTGGAGGGCTGAGCACCTGGGCTGTGTGGGGTTGCAGTGCAGGGCTCTGCACTGGCAGGGTGTCCTGTCTCCCAGTGTCCTGACCCCTTGGGCCAAGCTCCTGTCCTGCTGGGGCCCCTTGAGATCCAGCCTGATGGGGTGTCACCCCTGTAGGGATCCGAGCACCCCACCAATCCAGCCACTCCCTGGGCTGCCCTGGGTAGTTGGAGTTCGGGGCCACCTCCTGGCTGCCCATGCCCACTTTCTAGTGCAGTGCCCACAGAGCACCTGGACCTTTTACACTTGGGAGGGGGGAATTGGACCCAACCCAAGTTCTCACCAGCCAGGGTGGTGAACTGACATTCACTGAGCCCAACACCACCATGGGTCCCAGAGGCCAGGAATAGAGAGGAAGGCACGGGCCAAGGCAGTCATTCATGCTACCAGGAACTGTGTGACAGTCCCACTGAAGCACCACAGGAAAGCTGAACTTTGTCCTCTGGGGAGTGGAGGCTGCAGGGCTCCCATGTCCCAACTACTCTGAGGTCACAGTGGGGACGGTAGAGGACAGCACAGCTGGCTCCCAACTGCCATCTGTCTGGGGCTCTGCGCAGCCCTGCTCGGGTTGAGGCTTCAGCAGGAGCAGTCGCCCAGCCCCGCGCTTGGCCAACCCTCCACTATGGCATCTCTTCATTCCTGAGTGTTTCTCACCAGGGCCCCACTTGTCCACTCATGGGGCCATGGACGCTCCTAGGCTGGTCTCGGGTGGTCACTGTGGGAATGGAGCCACCTTTTCAGATTCTGAAGGGAACCCTGTGCCACCAAGTGGGTTTTTTTAAAAAAAGACTTTTTCCTTTCATGTACCAGCAGCTTCTCCTAACTTCTTTAGGCCAGGGGGAATGGGCAGAGCACAGATAACGGGAACTAGAAGCCCAAGCCTAACTTCATTTTCTTAGGCAAGTGGAGGTCTAGCTGCAGGAAGGGATGACAGGGCCCTGCATACATCTGTCATCTCTTTGTGTCCCTCACCACACCCTGTTCCTTGCCCTGAAAGACCCTCACCCACCTCAACATGCAGAGACAGTGATCTGAGGCATATGTGCTCTCCATCTTGGGGCAAGCATTGAATAAGTCTTTCCTTTTTTATCAAAAATAAACGGCCTCCTTTGACTTGGGCAGCAGCAAGCAAACAACTGCATGTATCAGTCTCAGTGACTGGACGGGGCTGCAGCTATAGACCCCACCAGCAGCAGGTCTCAGTGCCCCACTGAGATGTGAGCGCTGCAAACCCCAGGGTGTGGTGTGGTGCAGCATGCTAAAAGCTGCTGTCCAAAGGAGTCTTCGTTGGGGCTCACATTAAACCTGACCTTGAGTCTTGTACTCAAGACCAATCAGGCCTGCCGCTGCCACCACAGGCCGTGATCCAAACTGTCCTTCCCTAGCAACTTCTGATCTGTCTTGAAGACATGTTCAAATCTGCCCTGCTTTCATGAGCTGTGGCTCCCTAGTGGTTCATACAAGTTACCCAGGGGCACCTCAGCCTTGTGGTGGTCACACAGGAGGTGGTGCCATTGTGTGTTGGCACAGTCACCACGAGGGGCTGAGATAAGACCAAGGAGAAAGGCAAAGAAGCTTGAAGGACAGGGCCCTGGGGTACACTCATGGGGCAAGTGGGTACCAAGCCCATGGGGAAGCCTGGCATGTGTCTTGGGGACAGTGAGGGAGGTACATCGTGAAGGGGGCAACTGCCGGGGAAGAAGCGAGAGTAAGTGCAGGACAGGACTACACTGGGTTGTCACATGGCTTGCCTTCTGGGTGTGGCCAGTGCTGCTTTCAGTTTCAGGGCCTATCTTGTCACTGGGGGACCATGAGACCAAGAGAGGATGCCTGAACCCTGAGACAGGCTGGGTCTGCCTTGAGGCTGCTGGGGAGACTGCAGGGCTGCAGGTGACGTGACACCAGTGATATGTGGGAGGGCTACTAGTGTGAATAGAGTTCTTCTTTGAGCAGATGCAGTGCCCACTGCAGGCCCTAGACCCTGGGTCCATCCTGTCCCCAACACTTCTGACCGTGGGGGTGGGGGGAGCAAGGTCTCATCACAGGCCTGGATGCTCACCAGCCGGGTCTCTCCTGTCCCTGCCCCACCCTGGGCATGCCCCTCCTGCCCAGGAGGCCAGAGGTGGCCCCAGGCCCTGGCTCACTCACGCAGGTGACACCCTGGGTAAGGAAGTCCCTTCCTTACTGACCCCTCCCCACCTGATGCCTGGCTCTGGTCTGTGGCCTCTCCCTAAGGTTCACTCTGCAGGCCAGAACTATACATGCTGGGCCATCAGTCCCCACAGGTAACAGCTCCCACAGTGGCCACCACTAGGTCACAAGGTGGCCCCAACCCCAGCTTCCAGATACCAAGCTGAAGAGTTTCCTCTCCCTCCTCCAGGCCCCACATGCTGTGCCCCATCCCCATCCTGGACTTGGAGCCCTGTGGAGAGGCAGACCCTGCTCTGCGGTGAGGGGTGGGGAGGAGACCCAGGGAAACTGAAGCTTGGGCAGCTCTGCAAATTCTTGGCAGGGCTCACCATGGCACAGGTCTGGGTGCGGGGTATTCCTGAGGGGGATGACACTGAGGGGTCTTCCCTCCTTCTCCACCTTGTGCCAGGCCCGTGCTGAGAACAAGGATGGCTGTGATGGCCTGCAGCCTGTAGTATCCCTTGGGCCATGTCAGCCCTGCCACTCACCTTTGTTATGGTCAAGCACTGTGGTCAGGACTTGGGGCAGCTGGTTACTAGGTCTAAAAGGGCAACAAAGTGACAGGGCATGAAAAGCCACGGGGGGGGGGGCAGCAGGCCTGAAGCCATACACCTGAGGATGCCCCGGGACCAGTAGCCACCATGCCCTGCACCCCGGGGCCCTTGCATCTCTGCCCTGGTCCAGCAGCCCCTACGACGCCGCCACAGTGACTCTTGCAGACCAACCAGGGCTGTGACTCTGTGTCACCCTGCCCACCATCCCCTCTGCTGCCCCAGCGACATGTACCTGGGCAGGAGCATTTCTCAGGGTGAAGCAGCCTCCAATGGACAATGGCTCTGTTCTTCCCACCACCTGAGGGGCTGCAGTGGCCACCTGTCCTCCCCAGTTGAGGCCCTGTGTGTGGACAAAGGGGAACTTGGGCACTTGGCTTGGTTGGACACCTTGGGAAGCCCCAGCTTCATCACATCAGCTCCTCTTCTTCAGAAGTTTCCGTTTTAAGAAATAAAACCAAGAAAGTTGGGTAAAACACAAACCACAGTGGTGTGGGGAGAGATGCATTTTCTCCTGGCCCGAGAGCAGAGCTGTTCCTTCCCAAGGCTGGCAGGGCCACATTCTGGGGACATCCTGGTGTCTAGAGGAGGCAGCCCAGGTGCCCACTGCCAGACTTCAGCCAGCATGGATATTGGCCTGGGCAGGTCAGTTTAGCCTGCATCTGAGGGACAGCAGGTCCCAGGCAGGGTTGGGGCTTCCGAGCAGGGAGGGGCTCCCTGAGGCCTGGCCAGGCCAGTGTCCCAGCTCCGACGGCTCCACGCTTTCCATTCAGTTTCGGAAGCGAGCCATCCGTTGCTGGCTGAGCTTGCTGCCAGCTGGCCCGCTGGGGGAGCAGATTTGAGGTAGGGTGAGGTTTGTTCTCCAGGCACAGTGTTCTGGCCAGTGCGTTCCCTGTGCGGCAGCTGACGCCTCCTGGACACATTTCTGCATGACACACTCGGCTGTTTGCCCTCCTGCACTACAGCCACTGCTGCTGCCCCCCCTTCTGAGTGGTGACTCCTGCCCCAGGGAGGGTCTTCATTCATTGAAACCCCTGCCTACCCCAAGCCCTGGCCCCAAGGGGCAGGCACAGATCAGACAGACGTGCTGGTCTGAGCTCCCAGACAGGGACACTGGAGGTCTGATGGGTTCCAGCTGGATGCATCCAGGCCAACGGGGGCTCAGACACCAAGGCCCAGGGCACTGCAGAAGGGCTGTTCAGGAACTGTGCCTGCCCGAGCCTTCAGGGGCAACATTGCTCCAGGATGGTTTCCAGGAAATGTCAGATCTACAGCTCCAGCCTGCCCCATGCTCACAGAGAGCTGCTGTTAGGTCCTGCAGGGTTGCAGGCTGACAGGAGCAGGCCCTAGGAATTCCCTGCTCTGGTGCCAGCTCCAAATTGCAGCTGGTGCTGCTCATGGGCTGAGCTGTCCTGATAGCAAATGTCACAAACAGACCCACAATGCTTAAATACAGATTTATTGCAAACTAACACCGAGAAACTGGAGCAGCTTTGCAAACTGGACACCCACTCTCCAGGGCCCCTGGACAAGGGGAATGAGTCACCCCGCTTTCCTTGGACCTCAGCTGGTGGGATTTAGTGGCCAAACTGCAGCTGTCATGTCTAAAAAGAGAAAATAGTCCATGCACCAGCCGTGGACAAACATTGGTCCAGCCCCGAGTGGCACCCTGGGCGGAGACCCATGTGCCAGGCGCTGGGGACAAGCCATGCTGGGAGAGGGCATGGCAGGGCCACATGAGACTTTTACTGCTCTTCCTTGTCAGGGGCTTGCGCTTGTTGAACAGGGCGGGAAATGGGAGGAATCCACACAGAAAACAAAAGCAGGCAAGAGGAAGACACACTGCCATGGAAGGGAACGACTCCAAGTCTCCCCAGCAACAAGGCACAGGGCTCCCACTCCGTCACTCCTCGGGCAGCCCAGCCACAGGCAGCAGACACACGCACTCTGGAAGCAGCGGCATGCAAACCCCAGGCTCTCAGTGGGAATTTCGGGAAAAATGACCAAGACTTCCTCAGGATCTCTGGGAGGTGACAGTTCTGCTCCCTGGCAGCAGCTCCATGGTGAACACAAAATGACAGTGGTCTCACAGCTCTGTTCCCTCCTTGAACCACACAAAATCTCCTGGTTCCCACCTCTCACAGGGCTGCACCCCTGGGCGCAGAAACCCCCTCATATGGCTGCAGGGAACCAGCTCTGTCTCCACGGCCAAAAGTGGCGGCCCCTGGAGGAATGTCCCACCACTGAGCCCCCAGGGACAGTCCCTCTCCAGGCCTCACTTCCAGTGGACTGCAGGAGGCACAAATATGGAGACCTGTGGTGTGACCCATTTGTGCTTTAAGGCCAACAGCCAGAAGACAGAGCAGCGCTGCGGTGACACAAGCTCCTGGCTATAGGCACACAGAGCCCAGAGTACACTTGGGCCCCTGCACAATCTGGCTATGGTGGGTCAGCAGCCATGCTCAAGCTGTGGGCACAGGGCTGCTGGTGTAGTGCCCAGTCCCTGGGGACACTGGGACGGTCTGTGGGTTCTGGGACTGCCATCCTGAGCCAGCACAGGCACCCCACGCCTGGGGCTGAGGTCCAGGCTGTGAGCTTGCTGTGGTCTCCTCCTGAGGGTGCTCCCAGCCAAACCCCATGAGGCGGCATCCGGACAACCCAACAGAGGCTGCAAGCAGAGCAGATAGGCCCTGCCGAGCCAGAGACTCCCCAACAGCGATGACATGCAGACAGCACAGCCGACACTCAACAGAAAAGCAAGGCGCAAGAGCACACCCGAGTGAGGGGTTCTGCAGAGGCCCACCGGCATCCCACTGCACCCTGTTCCCCTCATGCAAGCACTGAACCCCACATTTCAACCTGGCCTTGAGAGAACAGAACTCCCCACCCAGCCACAAGGACAGCAAGCAGAAGACGTCAACACAACAAGTAGGTGAGGCTGGGTGCTGGCCGCAGCATGCACTCTCGGCTCCTGGGCAGTATCCCTCCTGCAGTCAAATGCCTCTGGTCAGCATGCGCCACAGCAGCCAGCAGCACTGGCCCTGCACCTTCTCCAACAGTCAGGAGGTGCGAGGTCAGGGAGAACGGCCTGGCTCACCCTTGAGGGGAAGGGTGGCTAGGGGTGAAGGAGGTGAGTGTGTCCCTGGCACAGAGGGAGCCAGGGGGACAGCCGAGAACAAGGGCATCTTTTTCCTTCTGGTCACTAAAACTGCACAGCCCCTGGGGAGATGTTGAACATGGCTGGGTCGAATCGCTGGCCTCGGAAGGGAGAGCCTTCAGCATCCCACCCCTTCTTCAGCATCTCATGGACTTTCTATGAACAGAAAACAGAGAGATTAAAGATGCCCAGCAGCATGGTCTCTCCCTGGCACAGTGACCACAGCCTTGCCTTGGGGCACTCTTGTTGCGACTGCCCACTCCTCTGCAAGACTGTAGCCCAGGCCAGAATTCCTAGCTTTCTACCTCTAGGCTCCAGCAGAGGGGCCCAGCATACCTTGGGGGACACCATGGAGGTACGTGGGAGATTCCTATCATTGATCACACAATCTGGGATTGACCCAGAGTGTGATGCAGCAACCTGCAAATGCCTCCTTGGGCACATGGTCAGAGCTGCGGGGCTCGGCACCATTCCAGAACTGCCGGCTCCTAGGATGTGGACAGCCCTGCCGAGGGACGTGTCTGCATTATGCTGGCAGGCCCTCCTGGCCTTGGCATCTGCTGCTCGCCACCCACCCACTGCACAGCACATGCACCAGGGGTGGGGGTGGCCCTGGCCTTTCTTTCCACCATGAGAAATGAAGAGTTAAGTTAGCACAGGGCAGGGGCCCCTGCTGTGGAGTGCATGGTGTCTGCTGCAACAAGCCCAGCAGACAGGTAGGCACAGATCCGAGCAGCAGGAAGCTACTGGGCTCTCCATGGTGTCCAAATGAAATGCCACTTTCCTGGCAGGGCTTCTTTTCTGGGGCTCCCCCAACCCCAGTACTGGGGACTGAACCTCTGAGTTACATCCCGTCCCCTTTTACTGTAAAAGATCAATGTCTTTCACTGACATTGATCTATTCTTCCCAACTTCTCACAAGTAACTCAGAGACTAGAAGGAGCGTTTTGAGAAGAAGGTTCTGAAGCAAGGCCTGAGGGGGAACCACACACATGACTGGGAGGAGGGAGGGGACAGGGAACCTCTGTGACCCTGAAGACTAGCCTCCATCTTTGTTTGTAGGGAATGTGAGGTCAGACCACCTCAACCAAACCCAAGAATGGACCAGGCTGACAACCCAAGCAGGAGGCCAAGGAGGCCCTGGAGCCCCTCCAGGCTGGGGACAGCTGGGAAGCCCCTCATGGGAAGCCAAGCAAAGGTGATCATTCTAGACCTAACTGAGGAAGTCAGTGTGCAGGAAGCAGGCTTTCTGCGTGTTGCCAGTTTGCCTGGTATCACTGGCATCTGCCTGTCAGGGAGGTCCCACCACACTGGAGACACACATCCCAGAGCGAACTGACAATGGGCCTGGAACCATGCTGCCTTCCTCAGGAAAGCCTGCACAATGAAACTCAATGAGGGCAAGATGAGGGGCACTGAATCAGTTGATTCTGCGAAGAGGTGACCTCATAGTGACATTGAAGACTTTAAAACAACATGAGAAGTGTTATCACTTCAAAGTTAAAATGCTTCAGAACACACAGCATCTGTCATATTAGAAGTACAACTTGAAATCCTGGCAAATTTAGAAAACTCCAGTGCACACCATAAATGGGCATCCATGCCAGGCACGCTGGTGACTGTGATTATGCCAACATGTATGGCAGATGAAGCTGAGAGAGAACTTGCCCCACCTCCAGCCTCTCCCCAGGGAGGCTTGTGATCCTCAGCAATCGACCTGGGCCCCAAGGAACTCTTGGAGTGCGTCCCTCGGCTTCTATGTGAGGTATCCCCAGTGCCAAGGAAAAAGTGGCCAAACTACTTCCTGGGGCCACATGAAGGCATGAACCTATCCTCTAAGCTGTTCTATTCGACATAAAAAGGACTTTATTTACCATGGCAGCCTCGGGTGGACAGGGGCCCCAAGCCATGTGCCAAGTCCAAAGAGGAGCAAAGACTTGGGCGCTCAACACAGCAGACCCATGACTTGGGCTCGCTAGCACCCATGGCTGTAAGGCTGGGTGCTGGGGCTTGCTGGCTGTCCGGGAGCAGGTCGGTGAGGGGTCACTATGGTCCCACCCATGCACTGAAGCTCTATATTCCTGCAAGTTGCTGAAGACTAACTAGGGCCCTCTGCAGGGGACAGGGACACATGCGTCTCTTTGAGGGTAGCAGGCTACCTGGCCTGGCAAGTCCACAGCAGAGCTCATTTAGACATAGTAGTCTTTCCAGACCATACCACCTGAAGGTTCTTTGGATTCTTCTTAATCAGACTGCTGCCCAGATCCTGGGCTCCCAGCACAGGACCACAAGCAGCTGTGCACCAGGTTTGTGAGAGCCCTGTATGGCTCCATACTTGGTCTCTGCCACTGTCCTAGCAGCAAGTCAGCTCCAGCAAGACAAGATGGCCACACAGAGGGCACTTGGGCAGCCGCCCACCCACAGGCAGTGGTGGCACCATCCCCTGGCCCCAGAGCCTCTCTTGTCCTGGGCTGTCAGTGAGGGTCATGGTGTGAGCTGGCCACAATTTCCCTGGAGCTGCCTCACTCTGCTGGGATGAGCAGACTGCTGTGTCCCCAGGTCCAGGCAGCAGCCACCAACACACGTAGCCCCGAAGCTCAGGGTCAGAGACACAGCAGCTGCACAGGGGCTGAGTTGCTCTTTGCAGAAGGTGGGCATGAAGAGCCTGGGCTCTGAGGACCTAGAGGGCTAACCCAGGGCTGCCCTCCCTGTGAACATGGTGCAGGGCCCAGCTAAGTCAGCTGTCAAGCAAGGACACTAGACAGCCAGAGGGCGCCAGCACAGAACACACAGGACAGGGAGGAGCTGAGGCTCCTGCTGGTCCGTGCAGGTCCGCTCCTGGTTTGACTTGCATGTCCTATCTTACATATGTGCTGCCAAAGTGAGCATGCCTTGTACGTCCTGTATGTCCCAAACTCCGGAGCCACAGATGGAAAGCGCTGCAGGCCATTCTGGCTTCTCCCAAGTGTCACAGAAGACCTCACAGAGGCCTGACCAAGGCACACAGCTCATGCCAGAGTGAATCCCCATTCTTAGTGTTTCCCTGCAACAGACTGGAAGCTGGCATCTGGGGAAGGCGTGAGGAGCCGCAGCCCTCCATCCCACCGTCTTGCAGCATAGATTGCTGCCTGAGGGGCAGGACACTCGGCAGGGTCTCCTGCTAGCATGCTCAGGCGAGCACCCAAGTCCATGTCCCGAGTGAAGACAGACTTATCACTCCCTGTGGACATAGGCTGGCCTCGGATGGGGCCCACCCCCAGATCAAAGGTTCACAGATGGGACGGATGCAATGTGATGGGACCAAATGCCAGCTGTCTACACCACTGCAGGTAAGCACCAAGCCCCTGCTGTCACCCTAGAACCCCAAGACCTCTAGGCCAATGGATCCCATGACATGTCCTTCAACATCACTGGGCCCTGGGTGAATGGGGACTGAGCTGAAAGGAACATTCTCTCCCAAGGGACCCAGCCAGGATAGGCAGGGCCAGGTGGCAGAGGAGTCTGGGATGAAATGTGCAGTCAACCCTGCCTGGGCCCATTGCTGATCTCAAATCATTCTGAAGCCCTGGGACTCAATATTGGGAAGAGAGATCATCTTCTCGAGGTGCTGCAGGGCCCTCACAAGGGCAGAGGACATGGCCATAGCATCTAACACAGCCACAGAGCACACAACCCAATGGGTACACACTGCCCAGGAAGGCAAGGATGGGCCAACCACACAAACTACACAGAGACTCACAGAGACCAGAGCCAGACCTCTCCCTACCAAGCCACAATGCGGGGTCCAAGCACACTGAGAGGTGAAATAACCTGCAGGCAAGCAGCTCTTTCTTCCCTACGCAGCCACTCTCAGGGTCATCAAAATAGGGACCACGAACATGTTTACCTCATTAGTCACTCTCTTTGCCACAGGCAGACAAACCAACCCTGCACCATGGTGAGGCAGTGGCCCCTGCCCCAAGAAGGACCCCAGCCAGCCCTGTGGCCAGCCTCCCTCCTCCTTCTTGCCACTGTGGACAGAGCAGGGGGGGCCCATCTCATGGCACCCTCCAAGGCCCTGCCACCTGGGCTCATGGGTAGAATACTGTGCACGCTTGTCTTCAGGTGGGGACACAGGTGGGACAGGGTGCAAGATGGGCCAAGGTGGACTGACCCACCCCACCTGCCAATGTCACCCAGCCCGAGAACAGCCTGTCACCAGCAAAGGGGAGACGCAGTAGCCGTACCAGCTCGTGGCTCTGTGGCTTGCCCTGCAGCTTCTGGTGGTAGTCAAAGGTGAGCCTGTCCAGGACTGCCTGCTCCTCCTCATCCACAGTGGCCATGGAGCGCTCCTTGTTGATCTTGTCGATGTCAATGGGTTCCTCGCCCTCCAGGATGGCATTCCACCAGTACTCGCCCACTTTGCTCAGGCTCACCTGGAACACAGAGCAGAGACAGACATGAAGGGCAGGAGACCATGGCCAGCTAGCCCACACCCACCCAGGGGCCAGCCTTCTGCGTGGGAACAATCTGCAGAGGGATAGGCATCTAGAACTAGGGACATACCAGAGCTTGCTAAGGGAGGTGACTGCAGGGAAGGTGTATCAGACAGATACAAGTGGGAACAACTAGGGGGTGCACATCCTGCTGGCACCTGAGACCTTCTTCCCAGCCTCCACCCTCAGTCAGGCCGGCACATGCCCACACCCACACCCACTCCCACCCTGTCCCAAGATGCCCTACCCACAGGACCTGTCCTGGGCTGTGTGAAGCCTCTCTGGGTCCATCCTGTCTGCTTGGCCCGCTCTATTAGCTCTGGTCAACTACCTTTCCTGTTCTCAAGGCCACTACCCAGTCTCCTGCTGTCTTGGATAGCTAGGACCTACAAGGTGAGACCAAACTCCCAGGGAGCCCTCACTACCCAGTGGGGGCTGGCCCATCTCTACTCCCTCCCTGCAGCCAGCCCTGAGCGCCGTGTACAGCCTTGGGATTACACAAATACGCTACCACACCTTGCTTAAAATATGGAGTTTTGTTGTTGTTTTGGTTTTTTTGAGACAAGAGTTTTGCTATGTAGTTCAAACTAGCTCTGAACTCACTGTACAGCCCAGGCTGGTCTTGCACTCACAGTAGTCCTCCTGCCTCAGCCTCCCAAGTGCTGGAAAAAAATGTTTTTAATGAAGATGAAATTCACACAAAATTCTGCTCACAAGTGAATAACTGCGTAGATTTAGCATATTCATAAAAGTGCGCAACCAGCATCGCTATCTCTAAAATCATCTTTTCTCACCACCCCAAGAAGTCCTATGTCCATTAGCAGCTTCTCTACATTTTGCCCTACACCTTCCCCTAAATACCTCTTCCCTGGCCCTTGGCAACTATTGATGATTCCATCTCTAGTGATCTCCTCATCTGGACATTTCAACACTGGAACCTTATGGTGAACTAATTAATCAATTCGTTTAACATGGGCTCCTTCAGGCTGGCCATGGTGCAGCCTGCGTCAGAACTCGGCTCCTCTTCAGGTTGAGTAATATTCCACTGAATGGACACAATGTGCTTTGCTTATCTGTTCATTCATGGAAGGGTGCTGGGGTGGCCTCCACTTTCAGGCCATTGTGAGTAACGTGTGCAAACAACACCTGTTTCAGCTCCTGCTTTGTCTGGAGTCTTTTAAGCACAGAATTGCTGGGTCCGGTGGTAATTCTACATTTAGCTTTTTGAGGAGCTTCCAGATTGCGTTGCATGGGGGTGGCACCATTTTCCATTCCCACTAGCAGTGCGCCTCACTCTGATTTCTCTACATGCTCAGTGACACCATCCTCTTACTAGTTACCCCCACCAAGGGTGCGGCTGGCGCCTTGTGTTCAACCCAATCATGTGGCCAGCACCTGCTTCTGGGTGAGCTCTGGTGGATGCCTTCAGTGCTAGGGTAGCAGACAGGACAGGAGCTTACATGAAGGCCCCAGAAGACAAAGGCCTCCTCTTCAAAGCCATAGCCAGCTTCGTCCTTGGCCCTTTCTGAGACAGGGTCTTGCTGAGTCACCCAGGTTGGGCTGGAGCTTTCTGGGCTAGGACTGGAAACATGTGCCACTGTGCCCAGCTTTTTCCTCTTCTTCCTCCTCCTCTTTGTTTGGGGGTGAGGGTGGGGAAAGGGAGGCAGGAACCCAAGGCCTTGTGCGTGCTAGATGCACCCTTCCCATTTCATTTTATATAATAATCTGCAGGCCTTCCAAATGCTAAAGTAATATAATCTGCAGTTCCTACTCTGACTTCATGGAGATGCACATGAAGGGATCTACAAGAACAGCTCACAGGCCAGGAAAGGCTGCCAGGAAGGGCAAGTGGCTCCCGAACAAGAAAAGTAAACCTCTTCCTCATAAGAAAGCCAGATGAACAACTGGGGATGTCCTAATAAACCAACAGAGAAAGCAAAATCAGGAATCCATGTTAGCAGGAACACAGATGTGCTGCGTGGACACACCGCGGAAAGAAACACTTGAAAATGCTGCATCCCCCAGGGAGCTGGCTGAGAACCAGACTCTGTAAATTGTCTCAGTGCAGGAGGAGAGGAGTGGTGCAGCTTGCGCAGGAGACTTGCAGGGTTAAAGCCTCATGCATGAACACACTGCAGTGGGTTTTCAGAGCCTGAGCTTCAAGGGCTAATTCCTCAGAAGATCATGATGCTCCTTCGCTGTGCTCCTAGGCTGTGTGTGCACGCCATCAACACAGGAGGACACGGGAGGATGTGGTGCATAGCAGCGGGCACCTCCTGCAGCCTCCATCATCCCTCCAGCCACACAGTGCCCACACAGCCTGCCGGTTCCCCACTGATGAAGAGACAGGACAATGCACAAGTCGGAGCCCAGCTCCTAGGCGGAAGAACTGGTGTGGTTGCCACGGCTGATTTTACATCTCTGTAACCAGGCGAGGAGCTTGCCTGAGTCAAGAAGTCTCATTTAACATTCGACGTGTGGGAGGGAGGGAGGCAAGAACTGTCACACGGTTTTAGTTGCCACCCCTGCCTGCCCTGGCTGTCTGGTGTGGGAGCCACCACGCAGTGGAGGGGGAGATCAGCAAGTCTGCTTGCCTGCAGCAGGTGAGGAGGTCAGAACCTCTGGCTGCGGAGTCTGGGGTGAGAGTGACAGCTCCTGACACTACCCCTCCTCCTGGCAGATGTAAGGAGAGCCCTCCACAAGTGTCCCAGGGCTACAGTGGCAAAAACAGCCCGAGCTCTTAACACACAGTCCTCTTATAGTTCTTTTTTTATTTTTTTGGAGACAGGGTCTCACCATGTAATTCAAGCTGCCTTCAACTTGTTATGCAGCCCTGTCTGGCCTTGAACTCATAGCGATCCTCTTGCCTCAGCCTCCCAAGTGCTGGGATTACAGGCACCAGCCATCACACCTGGCGCTCCTGCAGTTTTGAAGGTAGACATCCAAAATCAAGATGCGGACAGGACCCCATTCCTGGGAGGCTCCCTCTTGCACCTGCTGGTGACTGCTGGCTCCTCTGGCTTTTGGACACAAGCACTCCGCCTGGTTTTCACATGGACTTCTCAATGTCTGTGTCCCTCTTCTGTCCTCACAGGGACACTTGTTCTGAAACTAGGGCCTGCCTAGACAGTTCAGGACCTCTTCCAGAAGAAGTCACACTCACAGGATGTCTGGGGCCCCTGGGGCAAACTCTCTACTCCCTCTCCTTGGACGTCCTGCTCAGCACAGGAAACTGCGAAGCCATGAAGATGCACCAAGGCCGAGTGCTCAGCTGCACGGGAAGGATAAGAAGCAGCCACCCGCAGCCGGGCCCCAACCTGCAGCAGCCCCTCTGCATCTACTCACTGAGAGGAGATGGTACTAGATTTCATGGGGCAGATGCAGTGCAGTGAACAGGATCTTCATCAATAAAAACCTGCTTACTAACTTACAGTACCTCCTCAGACATGATCAGAAGAAAACAGTGTCCCCAAAAGGTTCAATAAATTTAAACCAAGAACGCAGCAAACCCTTGGCTCCTGTGAATGGTAACTTTCAGTAACTAGAGGGCAGCAGGAGCAGGCAGAGGCAGGCCGAGCTCTGCAGCCCAGCAGGAGACCCCAGTACAGGGTGGCCTGGGCTGATGAGACGTCACAGAAGTAGGCCAAGACACACTACATGACTTGTCTTTCCTGAGACCCTTTATTTTTCCAAGTAAGGCTGCAGTGGAAATGCAATGCCCAGCACTGACAGTAACAGCAGCTTTGAGGGACCCTGGGAGCCAGCCAATGTGGATTCTCAGTGCCAGAGTCTTTGCCAGGCTGGCCAGGACTGGCAGGATACTGGAGATGCCTGTCTGTGACACTGCACGTACCTTGGACTGCAGCTGGCTCTGCAGGTGCAGGTGCCTAGCAAAAGTTGACTAAAATATTAGTGGCAATGGGGATGCAGGGAAGCCTGGATAGAGACATCTCAGTGAGCACGGGCCTGAGGGAGTCTGCAGGCAGCTGGGGGCACATTCAGTGTCCTCCACAGCCAGGACCCCCAATGTCTCCAGTCAGGGGAAGACGTGTACAGAGCACTGCCACCATGCATAAGAGTGCAACTCCCCCCTCAACATCTTCTCTAACCTCCTCAACTGAGAAGAGTCACTTTCCAGCTTGCATGGGGCCAGGAGTTTGCTCCATGGAGAAGAGTCCACAGGTCTGGTAGGGACGGCTTTCTGGCCCAGTCTCAGCCCAGGCACCACCCCCGACTCCAGCCGCACCAGCCAGCCCAGGACACACGTGCAGTGCTGGCAGCCAGCAGCACAAAAGGTGAATATTTTGCCACATCCTGTTCCACCTGTACTTTACACACAAGTGAACCAAACACATAGAAAAAGCAGCATGGCTTGAAACTCCAATAAAGAAGAGTCACCTGGATCAATGAAAATCCTTAGGAGATGAGCAATGTAGTGATAACTACATTCCACAGAAACGGTGTAAAGTAAAAGAAATCATTAGTACACAGAATACAATCCTGGCAGTTCCAACCCAGTGGCCACAGGTCCAGAGATCAGTGACAGAGGAAGATGTAGGGGTGGGCGAGGAAGCCAAGGGGGCAGGGTGGGGATGGAGACTCGCCACCCATGATACGAGGCCACCGGACCCCCGCCATGCACAGAGGCCAGACTCACCAGCACACACTTGCCAGGCTCCAGGCTCCAGAGGGAGCTCTCAGTGTTGATCTTGTGAGTGAGCTTCCCTTCCATGAGGACACGTTCCCTGCCCTCCTCCAGCAAGGCCACGCGGATGGAGCCGCTGCTGAGGGCCACTGAGACCTGGGGACAGGCAGAAGAAATGTGTAAAGGTGGCTGACAGCTGCTGGACTGCGGCAGGGATGCTGATTTCAGGGACCTGGGGCTCTGAAGGAATCTGAGGGAAGGAAGCCATTCTAGCCCACTCCGCACCCGAGCCATGTGCACGTCAGCACCCTAGGACACAGCACACATTCTGAATCTGCACAGGCACCTTCTAAAGTCTGTTTGTATAACGCAGAAGTCCTTCTAATAGTGTATCCCTTGTGCAAAATACTTGGGGGCAAAAGTGTTCCGGATGTCAAAAGTTTTTTAGATTTTGAAATTTTTGCATAGACTTTACTGGTTAAGCCTCCCTAATCAGAAAACTAAAGTTTTTTGGATCAGGGAATATTCAATCTGTATTCACATAGTACACATATTAAATATTGAAAGTACTTAAAAAAATTTTTCCCACAGGTCGGAAAATTATTTTAGAGGTTACTTGATACCTGGTTCATTAAATACTTATAAAATTACTGGGAGAAAACCCTCACAGTTACAGAATTTTCCAAGCAGAGTTTAGCATTTGCCAATGGAATCTAAGCTAACTAAATGAGCACGAGTCAAAAAGGAAAGGGGAGGGCCCATGTGCAAGCCTTTGCCCCACCAGGTACTTCTCAGTGACAGATGGAATCCTGTGTGGGAGGCTGGAAAAAGAGGGCACAGAGGACTGCCCCAGAAGACACGTGACCCCTCACTCACCAGGGGCAGGGAGAACTCTCCACCTCCCCCAGGCCACACAGCCGGGTTCCAAGAAGACTCAGGGGCATCTTGCAGACACAGCGCACATGGGCCACCTGTGCCGACTTCTCCTTCTCAGAAGAATCTCTACTTTGGAAAAGTCTGCTGCCCTGGCTTTGCTGCACACCTTCTAATAGGAAAAGAAACACAAGCAAATGTGAACAGCTCAGCTCACTCCCAGGTTGGCACTAGATGGACACTGGGTCCAATGAGCCTAGCCGTGGAACTTGTGTGTGTGACCAACAGCTGATGCCACCCTGCTCCCCCGGCCTGGCCTCTTAAGAACAAGCTCGGTCTAACAAACTCCCTTGGCAGCTTTACACAATAATGTGATCTCCGAATCTGGGCAAGATGGCTTACCTAGGAGAATGAATGAAATCTTCCAGAGAGAAAACCAAGAATTCTAGGTGAAAACATCACACCAGAAACAGGTGGTCATCTCTGACCTGTCACTGTAGAAATGAGAGTAACACAGAGAAAGACCCCGTCCCGGACAGTGCAAGGAGGAGAAGTGCACATCCAGGAGCAGAGAGACCTTAAATCTGGGGGGCACAGAAGGGCTGGCACAGGAGACAAATCTTCCAGGGCAAGAGATACCTAGGAGCTGCAGCGCAGGAGCCAATTGAGAGCTGGCAGTTATGGAGGCAGAGGTGAGGCGGGGCACAGAAGGGAATAGCTAAGAACCAACATTGGGGACAGCTGCATATGGAAGTTCAGCCAAGAGGAATGGCTCACTTTGTAACCCAGACCTGCCAGGCATTGAGCAGCAGTCTGAGCGCCTGGCATGGATGTCCAGGCCCAAGTGAGGTCTGACTCACTACAGTGTGAGACTACCAACACCTCCCAGCCTGCAAGCCAAGGCCGCCATGCTGTGGAAGAACTGACCTCTGACACACAGGCAGGAAACTGTCAATTCTGCTCCCCCACACAAGAAAATGGGATAATTAAAGAAAAAACAGGAAACCAAGGATTAGGTTTTATTAAGAAAACCAGCACCATGAAAAGACATAAAAACTGAAAACAAACTACAGAACTAACCAAGAAAAGACACACTCAAATATTTCCATGTTACATATCTTTACAGAGAACTGAAAAGATACTGTTGCAATGGAAATCAAGAGTAAAATATGAAAAAGCTGTAAGATCAAAAGGAAAAAATGAAAATTCAGTGACGATAAAGTCAAAGAAACCCAAGCAGAGACAGAGCAAACAATCTGACATTCTGGAAACTATGGCAATAAGCAGCAAATTTCCCAGTGAGAAAGAAAAGTATCTTTGAACTGAAAAGACCCACTGTGTGCTGAACAGAATGAATGAGCAGTGACTGAAACAGACTTGGGTAATTTTATAACACTGAGTACTTAAAAAGGTCCTAGGCATTCCGAGGAGGATGTAAAAAAGGTTTACTCACAAAGTCCCTAAAAGGATGAGGCTTCTAGACTCAGCAACACCTGAGGTAAGAGAGCAATTGAGACCCGTGTTCGACCTTCCAAGGTGAAAGTGGCCTTAAGACAGAATGCTATACACAACCAGCAGGGAAAGAAGTGCGAGGCTAAAATCAACACACTTTAAGGCATAAAAGGACTCTCTGCATTTATCACACATATCACTTTGATAGCCCAAGAAGAAGAATCTCCAGTTGGGATCCCAAAATCAGTCCATTTAATCCATAAGTGCACAAAAAAGCCTAGGATGATAGCCAGAAAGCAGAGCTCCAGAATAATCAACTAGGCTGGAGCCGGATAAAGTGATTTCTAGGAAATAGCAGTATTACTGCATCTGGATAACTCACCTTACAAGGAAACTGCACTGCTTTCTATAAGATGAAAAAGAAATCCCCAGGAAAGCAGCATGATGCATAAGACTCCCGATCCACTGAGATCCCAGGGTAATGAGAGGGAAACAATTTAACACAGGACACCTACTTTATAGGGTTATTTTATAACACTAACCCAAAGAGTCAAATGCAAAACAGTGCAGGAGAGCTGTTCACACACCAGAGACCTAAGGAATCCAGCTGAGGAATCGGCACTGTCTGCAGGAGTGCAGCTGGAGGCCGAGAGCCCACAATGTTTCATGCAAGTCTGCATCAAGGATCTACAGTGGGAAGGCCCAAAGGCCAGTAGTGGAAGTGGGATGAAGGATATGTGCCAGCAGGCTGAAGGATCTGCACTGTAGCCAGGAAGTGACACTCAAGTAAGGACCAGAAGAACTCCCCAAAAGAGAACAGCAGTCATCCTCAGTGATAGTGAGAACCTGAGCTCCTCCGACGATGAGAACAACTGAGTTCCTATCAGGAAAGCCAGCATGACAAGCTTCTTCAGGAGAATCAACCCAGCACACCTTCTTTCCTCCAGTTCTTTTATACGGGTGGCAACAAAACCCAGCACCATGCTGAGTCAGTTCAGCTGGGTGTTACAAGTTGACCCATTAGTTAACCACCACAAGTACTAAAAGCAACCAAAAGAGCTCTTTCTTTCATAAAAGCAATCAAAAAAAAAAAATGGCAAGAAGTGTCAATACCAACTCCTCACAGATGTGGAAGTGAAACCATGCCTCCCTGAGACCAGCAAGCTGGGTGGCATTTTAAAAGGCCCCAGACCCACCCACACACTGGTCCCCAGCAGCTTGCTCTCCGGTGCTCCCGGCAGCCTCCATGAGGAGCAGCACAGAGCCAGAGCTCTTTCCAAGCTCCATTCCAAAGAACAGCCCTTATCTGACCTGTCTGAGGGTGCCGAGGAAGACCCTGCTTGCAAGGCTGGTTCAACAGAACTCAGACAGACAGAGACAGACAGACAGACAGACACACATACACACACGCGCGCGCGCGCGTGCTCTCCCATGGGTCTTTACTGAAAACAATTATACATGTGGGTGTGATAAATGAAACAAACGAAAGGCAAAGGTGGGAATAAAATGTCCATCAGGGCTCTGGAAAGCTCTGGTGTATTCCAGAGCTCATAGAAAGCCACATGAATGTGCAGGCTCAGTGCAGTGCACACTCAGGGAGACCTGGGTGGCTGTGGCTTCTCTTCCGTGGCTGACCTTGACCATGAGCAGGAAGTGAAGGCTACAGCAGACTGCACTGCTAAGCCAAGCGCGGTGTGCAGAGTTCAGTGGGCATAGGATGCCCTTTAGCCAGGACCAGCTGACTGCTAAGTTCATTCTGTAGGGAGCTCACTAGCTACACAGGACAAAAAGTACAGATTTAGGAAGATGGTGGAGTGGTAACAGCAAAGAGCCTCATCAAGACTTGGTGTCCAGACACTGAAATACAGCAACATGAGGAAGGTGGGTCTCCTGGATCCAGGAAGGAGCAGAAGTGAGACTTAAAGCCCATGGAGAGAGATAATCCAGGAATCCAGCAAAAATAAGAAAACCAGGCCAGCTGCCTCAGGCCCAGAAGCCATGTCACCATCCCCACCCCTCAATGAACCAATGGCAGAGCCAGAGAGGAAGCCAGCCTGCAAACACAGGGACAGCTGAGGCAGGCCCAGGGAGGAGGTCACAGCCCCTGTGAGCCCACTGCTGCAGACCCCAGGGGAAGAAGCCACATCCCACAGTGGGCCCCACCTAAAACAAGTCCAAGGGATGTAGACACAAAAACGAAATTGGAAGTCATACACCTGAAATTTCTGAAATGATAAGTGACTGAAGTAAAGAAACAGCTCAGGGCTTACATTGTTTGATTCACTTTGCAAGCCTATATCTAGTAGTCTGAGCAACTAGTTGGAGGGTAACACTGCAGTGCAGTAACTACTGCTGACTTCCTATTATCTTGTTTTTGAAATCCAAGGTCATTCTCAATGTATCGTTTTGCTTTAGTCTCTTTAAAAAAATACTGGGGCCGGGGATTTAGCACAGCAGCACAAGTGCCTGCCTGGCAAGTACGCAGTTGTGAGTTCGATCCCTGATACCAACAACAACAACCAAAAACACTAGAAAACAAAACAAAAACAGATTTACAGAACTCCTTCAGGAAAGTCATTAAACTGACTACATTAGGTACTAACAACAAATAACCACAAAAGAATTCGATTTGGGGGTTGTCACACTGTGTTATTACAACAGTCACCTTTCAACAACTACAAAATACAAGAGTTAAGAAACAAGCAAGTGTGGCCCATACACAGGGGAAAGAAAGCAATCAGCAAAGTTTGTCCCTGAGAACATCCAGACATGGACTTAGTAGAAACCTCTAGAAATAGCTATTTTTAAATGTGCTCCAAAAAACTAAAGAAAGCCATGTGTAAAGAACTAAAAGGGGGAAAAAAAACCCAAAAACACAGTCTCATAATGTAGCAGCAAATGCATCCCCAGACAGTACACTTGAGTCTCTTAGTTGCAATAGTTCCTGTTCTAGTTCCAGTTGCTCCTGCCTCTTAGAAACAGCTGGTCACTGTGATGCACACTGTGTAAACCAGTCCCCAATTGACAAGTCATTCTGCCTCTATACTTTCTGCTCGCTTCTCCCAAATAAGCTCTAGACCACCAGAGATTGGGGCCTGATATTCTGGGAATGATCCCAATCAGTGCCTGTCAACGAAAAAAAAAATCTGCCTCCAAATCCTGGGTGTTGTTTTGATGTTTTTGCTTGCTGTTGCAGTAAATGTACAAAGTATCAACAGAGTGATGGAAACTTTATTTATAAGTACTAAATATAAACTGAAGTTCAAAAGTAACTGGGGAAGAAATGTGGAAAAAATCGCTATACGCACTCAAAAGCAGATTTTAGCATTTAGAAAATAGCATCAACAAACTTAAAGGTAAGTCCTTTGAGCTGTCCAATCTGAAGAACAGAAACCACAAAGAATGAATAAAAATGGACAGAACCTTGGAAACCTGAAGGCCACCAAACATGCCAACATCTATGAGATGGAATCTGCAGAAAGAAAAGAAAAAAAGGCAGAGAAATACATGAAACAAGAGTGGCCAAAAACTTTCCAAACCTTTATGAAAATTTCACCTACACATTGAAGAACTCAATGAATTCGAAGTAGATCAAGACCTGGATCATGCTGTCAAAAAAGCCAAAGGCAAGCTGGTTGTGGGGGAACATGCCTATAATCCCAGCTACTCTACAGGCTGAGGCAGGAGAACCACAAATATGACCCTAGCCCGGCATTTAGCACAATTAAAAAAAAAAAAAAGGACTGTAGATACAGCTCAGTGGCAGAGCTCTTGCCTATTTATTTATGTGCAAGGCTCTGGTTCAATCTCTAGTAGGAGGCTGGGAGGAGATGACAAAGCAGGGAAAAGCAACTCATCACCCGTAACAGCTGGTTTCTCCTGGGAGACCATGGAGGCTACACGCAGAGGGATGATGTGCTCCTGGCACTGAAGACAAAAAACAACGGGCAACTCTATATGCGGCAATGTAACTCTTCAAAAAGGAGGAGGTAAGGTACTCTAAGATAAACGAAACCTAGAGTTCACTGCCAGCAGATCTATCTTCTCTTGAACGTCCTACACAAAACACTAATGGGGCAGCAGCAGAAATGAGCAGATGCCAGGTGGCTGGCTGGATGTACATGAGGGACAGAGGAACCAGCCCAGGGCAAAAGACAGCTACAATCTGTCTTCAGTAACTCTTTTCCTCTCCTATTTATTTTATTTTATTTTATTTTACTATTTTTAAGCTAAAGTCTCAAAAATAATTCAGGCTGGCTTTGAACTCATTTTGCAGCCCAGGTTGGCCTGAAACTTGTGAATCCTCCTGCCTCAGCCTCCTGAGTGCTAGGTTTCCAGGTGTGTGCCACTACGTCCAGCTATTTGATTTTTTAAAAAAATAACTGCATAAAATACAAATAACAGCTCAAAAAAGAAGGGAATAGGAACAATATAGGAATAAACTTTTGTATACTATTAAAATTAAACTGGCATTAATCTGAAGTAGACTGATATAAAATACAACATAAATCATAATTCCCAGGGCAAACACAAAGAACATAATTACAAAACAAGGAAATTAAAATACCAAGCTAGAAAGCAGTAATAGAAGAAAAGCAGAAGAAAAGAGGAACAAAATGTTCAACACTTACTACAGTGTCACAGTGACTGAAATCAGAATGGCACTGACATGAGGAAAGACATATAGTTCAGTGGGATAGAACAAAAAGTCCAGTAATAAATCCACACATTTTCAGCCAACTGATGTTAGACAGGATACTAAGATTACTCAATGGAGGAAGAGTATTTTTTCAGTCTATTAAACCATGATAACTGGATATTCACATGCAAAAGAATATAACTGGCCCACTTCAAAATGAAGTTGGACTTCATACCACATAATAATTCAAACTCAAAAGGTATTAAGGTCTACTTTCAAGGGCTAAAATTAGAATACTCTTAAAACAAAAGCACAAATAACAAAAGGTAAAAAAAAACTTTTGAACTTCAAAGAACATTGTCAAGAAAATGAAAAAATAAAAAAAAATTTTTAAATGGGATAGTAAATACGATATTTTTAAACATGACAAAGTTTTACTACTCTCACAATTCAACATTAGAATGACAAATTACTTGATTAAAATATGGACAAAAGACAAAAATCAAAAAAACCACAATGAAATATTACTTCACACCCAGCAGAATAGCTATAACTAAAACCATAAAACAAAGCAAATCCTAAGTATTGCTGGGGACATGGAAACTTGAAACCTGACATAATTCTGGTGAGGATGTAAAACGTAAGCTGGTGCGACTACTCTGGAGAAGGGTTTGGCAGTTCCCCTGGAGGGAATTACAACAGTTCCATCTGGCCTGGTGCACCCCCACAGGACCTGAAATCCTGCGCCAAGTGGCAGCAGAGGAGAGAATGAGGTGCAAGTGGGAGTACTTGGATGACCCTTCTCTCCAGTTACACCCGACAGGCCAAGTTCTAAGACACCACTGAAGACAAGCATCAGAAGAAGGCACAAAGGTATAAGTGACCTTGGAAGCAACCCTGTAGCACTTGCAAGCATGGAAACACCCTGTCATGAGTGAGAGGCAGACCTCCAGGGTTCTGCTCAGAACTTCACCACAGAGGCCCTGCTAAGACGAGGAGTGATGCCCAGGACGCTGACGGGCTCATCCTTACTGAACCGTAAGACCGCACCCAAGTGCACTGTAGCGATACATCCTGAGAGCAGTACCACATTCGCTAAGCATATGAGTTACAGTCAATACAAAGCCTGGCTTAAAACCTAAAGCACTCCCCCAAACACCACACTATCCTCATCCAACACAACAATTTGTACCAGGTGGTGTATAGAATCTAGAGCAGTTCTTAAAAAGAAAAGCACAATTTTTAAAAAGAAGTATTAGTGTCCATGTTCAACGTGAGTTCTAGCTCCCTAATTCTGTTCAATTTCAAGTTAGCAAAAAAAAAAAAAAGAAAGAAAGAAAAGGCTCTGGGGAGCAAACCCAGAGCCTTGTGGATGCTGAGAAAGTACTCTATAATCAAGCTTCGACCCAGACCCTCAGCAGCATTATCTTACCAGCTGTGTGTTACCAAACAAATACAGTGAGGAGGCAGTTACAAGGGACACATTTCATAGTGTTAGGTGTTGGTATTCACAAGATGGATCTCAAACTGCCACAAAGCATTAGCCAGATTTCTGGTTACTGGGACCAAACACCTGACACCCATACCTTGAAGAGGAAAGAATACCATCAAGCTCATGGTTTGAGGTTTCCGTAAATGACCAGCTGGCTTCAAGAGAGAAACATCATGGTGGAAGGATATGGTGGACCAAAGCTGCTTAGTTCATGGTAGTCAGAAAGCAGAGCAGGTGACAGGGTCAGAGAGGAAGAGGTAGGGACAGACAAAGTACCTGCAATTACCCCTATATGACCCATCCAAACACAGTAAATGAAGTGTGCTTTATAATCTCCTAGGTGGCTCCCAAGCCAATCAAGTTCAACTGCTACAAGGTCCTTCCATAAGGAAGATAAATCATTTCATTTCCATAACAATTAAATTGGAAACCATTAGTAGGCTTTAGACAAAACTGTTCTTCTGATAGGATGAATAGACCGAAGTGGAACATAAGGTAGCCAAAGTTCAAATAACTGACCATAACAACAACAACAACAACAACACTATAAAAAAAAATGCAACCTACTCCTTTCCAATCCTGATTCAAACTCCAGAAGGCATTTTTTAATGTACTGATTATAACTACATAAAAGTTACTAAGTTCTGCAAGGAAAAACCCAACTAATTCAGAAACTTTGTGACAAAATGAAACAACAGGTCTGTAACATAGTAAAAATTATCCACAGTTTTGCTGTGATTTCAGTTGCCTGAAGTCAACTGTGATAAAAAAAAAATTTGTTTAAAAGGACAATTTCAGAAAGTAACAAACTGTAAATTCTAAATTGCACGCCATTCTGCGCAGTGTGATGAAATCTTGTACTGCCCCCATCATCCCATCCTTTCTGTCCAGTGTATCCAAACTTTATATACTATCTGCCTACTAGGACTTGGTATGGTAGCCCTCCTGTCAGATCAACTGTCACAGTGCTTGTGCACAGGAACCCAGATTTTGCTTAATAATGGTCCCAATGCATAAGAGCAGAGATGCTGCCAATTCAGATACACCAAACAGAAGCCACAGAGTGCTTCTTTTTAATGAAAATGTGCAAGCTCTCGACTTAATTTAAAAAGTATGTGAGGCTGCTAAGATCTATAATAAGAATGAATCTTCCATCCACAACATTTTGAAGGAAAAAGAAATGTGTGCTCCTTTTGCTATCACACCTCAAACTATGAAAGTTTATGGCTGCAGTGCACAGTAAGTGCTACGTTAAGCTGGGAGGGCAATGAAATCCAAGGCTGGCAGCACTGTGGTGCACAAGAAACTGAACTCCCACAAAGGCTTCAACAAAGGGTCCCCTGGAACAAGTGACATCAAGCCATCTACTGCCAAGTCTAGGCTGGTCACACAGATTCATGAATAGGTTCAGACTGGAAAATGTAAGAACTACTGAAGAGGCTACTTCTGCTGATGAGGAAGCTGTTGCCACATTCGGGCCAGAGTGGAAGAAGTTGGTTACAGAGAAAGCAAGTCCTTAATTTTAAGGAAATCAGGCTCTTCTGGAAGAAGATGCCCAATGGGGCCCACATTCATAAAAGTGCAAGGGAAACAGCAGGAGATAAAACATTATTAATTATGGTACTATGTGGCAATGCTGCAGGGCATATGATAAAGCCAGGCATGGTGCACAGAGCAAAGAACCCACGCACACTTAAAAACAAAAACAAAAATTTTCTGGCCACATAATCAGAAAGCGTGGGCAACAGCCATCTTGTTTATGGAATGGTTCCACCAATGCTCTAGCCCAGCAGTGAAGAAATACTTGGAAGAGGAAGGGTTGGACTTAATGTTCTATTAATACCAATGCACAACTATCCTCAATTTGTTTGCTATGAAAATAAAAGTGTGTATTTGTACCTCCAAATACTCCAAATTGCTTCAGCCTCTTGGGTAGGACATTGTTTGGTTTATCAACCAAATCAGCAACTGATGCAGACCCTAATGCCAGAGTCCAGCTGCGGCAGGGCTAGGGTTTCCCAAAGGTGGACAGGGAGTCGGCGAGTGAGAGACAGAAGACACTGCACACCAGTCTGTGAGTGAATCTGAATCCACCTTTATTTTTTAGAAGCTGGAATATATATTTACCCACCCTGGCAGCAACCCCCAGCCCCAAGCAGGAAACGCCCCAGGCCCAGGGCCAGGCAGGGACAATCCCAAACAATAGGTTTTAATTGACCTCAACTCCAAGCAGGAAGTGCCCCAGGTTCAGGGCAATAGGTATCAATTAACATTTTAATCTTGACATTTAGTCAGCCCGGGAAATGCAAGCCGATGCACCCGGAAGCCTGCAGAAGAGATGTGTGAGATTATTAGGCCGCTCCCTACATTGTTTTCTTTATCATTTATGGGAGTGGCAGTCCCTGCAAGGACAGCGCCTGTCTTAGGTCAAGGACTCTTCACATGTACCCAACCAGGCCTTACCCATTATGGGCCTGCAGGACAGCAATTGGTCCTGTGCCTGTCTTAGGCGGCCGGTGGCGTAACATATGGGTCCTAGTTGCCCGTCTTTGGCTGCCTGTCCAGTGTCTCAGGGCAGTTGTCTCACAGGAATTTTGTAAATCCTCCTCCATGAGCTCTTTCACCCAAAGCTCCCGCATAAACTTCTCTCACATTATTCACAGAAGGCAAAACCCCACAATCAGTCCTCACAAAGGGGTTATCTAGAGGGCCTCCAGCAACCCCCCTGGAG